>JABXWE010030852.1:0-37803 GCA_014611495.1 Limonius californicus
AAGAAGGCGGGAAATTCAAAAACCACCAAAAATTCACACAATGAAATGAAATCCAGACAACCGATTTTTTTAACACAAATTAATCCAAATCAACAGCATTAACTGTATGATTAACATTATGTATATTATTACAATTGAGTAAATACGAATAGATACTACTTAAGTTATCAATGTCAGTTCTAAAATTTATGCTACGTGGGTTACAAACAATATGAGTCATTTCAAGGAAAAGTCTGTTTCTGTATTTAGATTCCTGATCAAGAATCTTTACTTGATTACTGCCGAACTAGTTTTCTATTTTCCAAAACATAGGCTTTTATAGTTTTTTTCGATTATTTAATATTTAAACTTATCTAATATAGTTTCGAATGGAAACAACAACTTAAATACACAAACTAACTTCCAAATTTTTGAACCCAATTTTTTACTTCTAGGTCATATTTCTTCCACTTTCCACCCTCAGTTGTATATTTTTCTTGACTACACATTAAGGTTAGACGGTTAGCTTTCCAAAACGACGAAGTTTATCAAAATGGCACAAGAAACAAATAAGTTATTTGCATTTATGTGAACCGATGTAAAAAAACTTTGAAGCTCCCTACATCCATAGTGGAGAATTAAAAAAAATACTACGTGATTTAAGGATTAAGTAACCTCAGCTACTATTATTATTATTATGAAGCTTTCACAAGCCTTAGAGGCCCATCGCTTTTGGTGTGAGACAAAGATAAGCTAGTTTGTGCAATGCACAACAGGGCCCGACTCTGTGAGTGTGTTGGTGTGTAACCATGCATAACCTGCTGGTGTATGGTGTATTTTTTGCGTATATGATCTTGTTACTCCTCTAGTGCGATCGTAACAAGAGGAGTGCCATTAATTTGATCCCCAATGGCAAATGGAGACCGGGACCCAGTACCGATCATCCAGGGAATTAGAAAAATTTCCGACCCTGGAAAGATTCGAAGCGGGAAGCGTTTGCACTATTACATCCAAAGCTTGGCTCTTCTACCACTGAGACATCCCGCCCTGCTTAACTCAGCTATACGTGGTTAAAGTTTTTAGCACATGTTTAGAATCAACCAGTATACTGAATAGAAACAAATATCATATACAGCAAACTCTTGATTATCGCCGGATAAATTTGCACGGATAACTGAAAAACACGGATAATGCGATATTTCCTATTTACTTCAAAACTTACCTTCGAATGTACTATACAGTAGATAAAAGTAAAAGTAAAATGCGGTTCACATATATTAAAAATACTGCAGCGCACAGATAATCCGCAGACCAGATAATCCGAGCACGGATAATCGAGAGTTTGCTGTGCTTTAAAATAACATATAAATCTTTTTTTTTATAGTTGAAGAAACCACAAACATGTGGTAAACTGCACGTTTGAGAGAGAAAAATCCTTATAATATTTTATAACATTTGTGTCCAAATCTATATTTCAAGCCTTAAAATTATGTGTTTGCATGTATTGATACTAGTTATTCAAGAATTTATTTAAATTCGCTAAGGTAAAGGTTCAAACAATGGTTGACCTAATATGGAAAAGCCCTAATGTCGTTGTTTCTACACCCATCTATTTTCGTTTTCCATTCAAATTTTCGCAGAAACCTCTCTGTATGCTGAAGGAGCATAGTTTTGAGCTAGCTTGATAATATTCAAGATTCTTCTACATAGTTTGGGGTTGATTACACTACTCATCGTTATTTTCATTTTCTTCTACACTTTTATTTTTCTAAGTATATTAAATTTTCTGCCCTGAAATAGTCTATTTGCAGCGGGTATTCCACTCTTCTATTCTTTTTTGCTGATTATTACTGATAGTTAATTAAATTCCTTGCCTTGTTCCAGGGATTTTCGCCCTGAATAATTTGGTGTTCATATATTTTTGATAATGTCATTCTTTTTAAAAGGTCCACATTGAAATTTATATTTCTCCTCCTATACCTTCACAAGGGTCGAAGGGCTTGATCTATATTTCGTATCATCGTATCATTCGTATTACAAAATATTATAAACCCCATTGGTCTTATTTTCCAGTTTGATGACCCCATGTTTCATGAAAATCCTACATAACTAGACTAAATTTAATTTCAACTGATTCCTCCTGATGTAACAGGCTTTATTTATTTTTATTTACCGTCGATTCCGGCTAACTGAACCTTAATCGGGGCAGCGCGCCAAATCGTAAAAAACAGAGACCAAATTTAAGAAATAACAGCAACTTCCATGTCATATTTGGGACCCCATTCCGTTTAATCGGGATAGTTAATTCCAAATCAAAACATGTAATGCAATTTAGAAATTCTATAATCACAAGAATCAAATTTGTGTTCTTTACGAAATGCAGTGGATAACAGCAATACAAATGTATTTTCTTAAATCTTGTGTTTTAGACATCACATATGTTTGCTACTGGCGCGACTCCGGGGATTTACACGCCGATCGCATGGGTTTCATACTTAGACATAGTTACGCGCGGTGGAGTTAACGTACATTCAGTAACAGCTACACCGCCACGCGTGTACGACGTATGTGTTGCTTAATTGGATCAAAATGTTATAGGCCTAACGTGTCCCGATAGTTATTAATTTATTTATTGATGCAAACAGCATATTTTAACTCTTTGGCTATTTATATTCCAATCAACACTGTTAGTAGTAATGAAAAGCCAAAAATAACGAAGCACGTAAATATATTATGTCCTCTCTTACACACTTATAAGTTGCAACCTTACAGGAAATATGTTACACAATATTCATAAATAATTTGGTAAAAGAACCAGTTACTGCATAAATGAAGTTATATTTAACCACTGTTCAAACCTGACCACCTAAAATAAATAATATTACCCAACATTTCACGTTGTTAAACAAGGTGTAAGTTGTCAAATACAAATTAGCTCACGGTAATTTTCGCTTCAATAAATATTGCTTTAAAAACCATGCGGCGGTTATTGATCGTGTAGATCACGAAACCTCCATGCATTTCAGTTTAATTAAAATGCATAATTGGTATGCAAATAGGCGTATTTTGCAAGCAGCACGATAATTATTTTGTCAAAAATTTAACTGAATGCAGGTTAACTACGGTGGAAAATATTTCTAGGCCCCAAGCCAAATATGTGCGAATTCGAAATAAATAATGGGCCGTCGCATCGATTTGTGTCAAAAACCTGCTAAATGGGAATATGTAATTCATGGAATAATTTAACATGGCGAATTGCAAATGTACTAATTCCACGCAGGTCATTTAAAAGCTTCATGTAACGAATCTGCTTTACAATACTTTCGACTAGCAATTAAACGTAATTAATAGCAACAAACACACATACCACATTTTTAAATTAAACAAATGGTCAGTTTTCTTTTACATGAAAAATGTAAATCAAATGTCACTTTCTTTTGAAAGTTGTTTTGTATATCTCGAATCTCTAATTTGTTCACAATAAATCTCAGATTGCTTCTGCTTACTTCAAAACACGCACTTCGCTTAAATATGGCGAAGAAATTTTGCAAATTAACACTTGTTTTGCAATTTTTAAATAATAATAATAATAATTATGGACACTTGATTTACACGAACCAGAAAAGCAACTTCGGGCAGTTATGTTGTCACTTCTTGTCCAAGACCATGAAAACGAACCTGACTGGCACATTATGGATGTTTAAACCATAAACGTATAATTAATACTGGCTAATTGTGATTTATGAAACTTTCTTACGCAAACGTCATAACCGGAAGGTGAATCTGTTCACCTGGTATTAAGTAAGTTGTTTTAGCGTAATATCAGCTCTAGAATTGCAAATGCGATGGTTTAACGGAAATTGATTTTTAGAGCGATTTCCGATGTAAAGGAATCCAGGTACAACATTTTTACAGAAAATTGCAGAAAGGAATGTGGAAGTTAATGATATTAAACTTGCCTCACTTCCATATCAAACGATTAAGCAGGGAAGGTACAGCAATAAATTTTGTCAATCGATTCTACGTGGATATTAATGATTCCTTGTTTTGCCTCAGATTTCCTTCAGTAACAGGATATTTATAAGCAAATATAGGCAAAGGTATAAAACCTCGGCAATTTTAAACCGCGCACGAACAATAATTAGTGCAATTTTGCTAAAGCGGGAATAATAGTAGCTAAGAAAAACTTAAAATTTGCCCACCTGCTAAGTTAATGGTTCGAAGTGAGAAGAAAAATAATTGCTTGCGGTAATTTCCCTTTTGCGTGCTGATCTGTTTCGGTCTCGATTTATGTTGTATTAAAATATCTACTTAATGGGCCGATTTGCATACAGAGAGGTACATCGAAACAGTACGTGAAAATTTATTGGCTCCATGAACGAGTTTTGAGTGCAAGAACGTTGCGTGTAGCTTTCATCTACGATATTAAAATGAAATATTGATTTAAATAGCTCGCGAGTATAATATTTATGGTTTATTTATTATGTTTCGATATTATATGCCAAAGTTATTAATAATAACTTATTATTGTGAAGTCGTTCGTCACCGGCGAATGTTTTGTAAATTCTTAAATATCCGGAATTGATGTTAGAGGACTTGATTGATGACATTTGCAATTAACACTCGCAATACCATACTTAATAAACATTTAACCGAGAGTTTTAGCATCGAAAAAAGTTGTCGTTAATTCCAAGTAATTCCAAGTAGTTCGGTTTTAGAAACGCAGTAGGAACAAGAGAGACGCTATTCTGCGTACAAGTCTTATTCCAGCGATGTAGAGATATGAACTGCGACATATACGCTTGCTTTATCGATTACAATAAGGCATTTGACAGCGTAAAACACGGAAAACTCGTAGAAATATTGCAAAACATAGGCTTAGATGATCGCGATATACAAATTATCATAAATCTTTACTGGAAACAAACCGCCAATATAAGAGTCGAAGGGCAAAACTCAGAAGAAATACATATACAACGGGGAGTAAGGCAGGGCTGCGTGCTGTCCCCTCTATTATTCAATATATATTCAGAAGAGATTTTTAAAGAAGCACTGGAAGATGTAGAAGAAGGCATAATGATTAACGGAGAATGCCTAAATAACATAAGATATGCAGATGATGCGGTAGTGTTTGCAGATAGTTTAGATGGCTTACAACAGCTAATGTCCAAGATAGCCGAGACAAGTCAACATTACGGCCTAACGTTAAACATAACCAAAACCAAATACATGGTTATAAGTAAAAATAGAATACCACCAACGCAAATAACAATCAACAATAGACACATAAAAAGAATAAATACATATACCTATCTTGGCGCAACAATAAACGACCAATGGGACCACTCCCTAGAAATTAAATGCAGAGTAGAAAAGGCAAGAGCGGCATTCGTGAAGATGAAAAGCCTCTTCACAAGTCATGACCTAAACTTAAAAACAAAAATAAAACTTCTCCGAACATATGTCTTCACAGTACTGCTATACGGGGTCGAATCCTGGACCCTCACAGAAGCGACGAGTAAGAAATTGGAAGCTTTTGAGATGTGGCTATACCGACGTATATTAAGGATCCCGTGGACAGACCACATCACGAATAAAAGCGTACTAGAACGATTAAATAAGGAAACAGAAATCTTGAGAACTGTAAAGATAAGAAAATTGGAATACTTGGGCCATATCATGAGAAATAATCAAAGATATGAATTATTACAACTGATTCTCCAAGGTAAAGTTCGTGGTAAACGAGGTCCAGGGAGAAGAAGAATATCTTGGCTTCAAAATTTGAGAAAATGGTACCGCACAACAACAACTGGCCTATTTCGCGCAGCTGTTAACAAAGTACAGATCGCCATGATGATCACCAATATCCGATAACGGATGGGCACGCGAAGAAGAATTAAGGAAACTGGCGCAGTCGGTAGGATTTCAAGAGAATAATTGCAATACAACAACTATTATATTGGAAGCCTAAAAGCACTAACATTGTTCCAGACCGTTTCAAGAAGCATACGATCGTCGAATAACTACCAATATCGTCAAAGTGAACCAAATTTGGATTCTAACACAATCTATAAAGTCGATCAATCAACTTAGATTACCCGATCAATCGCTATTTTCAAGATCATTTGGATCAATTCAAACACCAAATACACATTTTTGTACGCCTATGTTTTTAATAGAATTTCATGGCAAAAAATAAAATGTTGTATTTGCTTTGTACTTTGCACACAAGATAATTTTTGACTACTTGAAAATTTTGTATCCATAAAATATTAGGTACAATTTTAGACCATTAGAATTCTTTTTCTTCGAGTAGGACGCGCATAGGACGTACTGGGGACTACATCGAAAAATGACATACTTGTTTTTGACATTACTTGAATAAATTTTATTTAACAATGTTTTTAATATTTTCATTTGACTCTACCTCGTACTATTCTTTGGCAATATCTAAATCAACACAAATAGTAGCTTAGTAATGTACATTCTTCATTGCTGCTCTTCAATTTAGATTTGTCGAAATTATAAGATTTACTCGTTTTAACATTACCAGAATGGTACATATTATGTAAGTCTTTATAATGAGACCCTTTAGATTTTTATTTTTGAAGGTTATCTACAGTAGAGTGTTTATACTACCAAGGAACACTTGCACCGCCTGAATCACTTCATTATTGCTCTGAAATTTCTTCCCACCTAATGCCTCTTTAAGTGGATCAAAGACACGGTAATCGCTTATGGCGACGTCAGGGGAATAAGGAGGATGTGGTAGACACTCAAACTTCAAATCTTGGATGGTTGCCATGGCTCATATTTAAAACTTCAGCATTTCATCAAGGATATCCCGACGATATTCTTTCGCCAAGCTTTCAACTGCCACAATCGATTCAGGCGTCACAACACGGTTTGTTTGACCAGGTCGGAGACAATCAGCTGCGAAAACGTATTTGAACTTTTTGCTCCATTCATAGTGACAAACAGGAATTTCCATTTTGTACCTTTATTCTCCGTTGGATATCAATGGGTTTCACCCTTCAATGTGCAAGAAACGAAGAACTGGTAAGCAAAGTTCCGTTCGGTACGCTTTTTAGAGAAATTTAAAGGTTTTCATTTAACTCTGCCTCGTATATAAGCATTGCTTACTTTTGGAGTGAGAAATATATTATCTAGGATGCACAGCAACATGAATTTCATTAGTAGTACTAACAGATCTAACACATCCCTTGATCATCATATTCTCATACATAATCTACATCTACATTTTCTTCCACAAACTCGCTCACATTTTGCACTATACCATCTGAAGTTATGGTAAGAGCGTTACAACTCGTCAAATGAGAAGTTTCACTTGAGATGTGCAGAACAGGAAGCAAGACAGCATGCAGAGCAAAGGAGATGCACTTACTCTCGGTTTCCCACTTCGTCGAAGTACACTCATGTTAGTACACGAACGGGCTCGCACCCATTTGCTAACACAAGTAACGCGTACTTTTTCTCAGAGTATACCCTATCTGCAGTGGTCGGCGTTCTGTAAGAGAATGAGCTCCGCTGTAGATGACAGATATATGCCACTGCGCAACTGAACTCTAGTGAAACTTTTCATATGACGATCTGTAGTCTGCTATGCTGAAAATCCTGGATTCGATGCTAGCTCCAGAAGCATCACATTTTTATACGGCTGTTCCATATCGGAAAGCAATAGCTAACCACCGAAGTACTTCTGCAATGACACCTTCTCTGCAGAAGAAGTTTAAAACACTTCCCGTACTGCGGAGCCCGCAATAAACAGTAGATCCCCTTTGTTTGTTTATATTACTTTACAAGCACGTTTCAGGCATAGGAGAGAAGGTTTCCGCGGTGTCTCGCGAGCCAGAGAACTTTAGAGTCATCCCTCATTAGCTCATTCAAAAACGTTTTTGCTGTTTATTAGTTAGGTTGCAAAAACAGAAGCCAAACTCACTTTACCATTGCACAGTTCATATAAATCAACAGGTTAGAACCATTGACCTGTGTATCGTCTGTACTTATAGCTGCTACCGCCAAAGACCTAATTTTGGATATTGATGGTTTACATAGCTAAGTCAGTTAGAAAATAAGAATGATTAACCACTACAAGATTTGTCTAAATAGCTAGAATACACATTCGCTAATGAGTCTATGATATATCCCAGAATGTCGCAAGTTTTTCCGAACCACTCCATGGGTGGTCAACTGACAGACGAACCATCAAGACAACTAATTATAAAAAAGCTTTTCAAATGTATGATAACACTATAACTTTTGATAACGTCAGCAACAATTATATTCTTTCATACGAGATGTCACCCATTCGTGTAAATTTTATACACGTCCGAAAATCCAGTTAATTCTTAGTGGTTCCAGGTAATGTGAGGTATTATCATGTAATTCAGAGTAATGAACGGTAAATATATTTTACTCCATTCTAAAGAAAATATTTAGTGTAAAATAAAAATTCAATATCATTTTCCATAAATTATTACATTTTTAAAATTAATATGTTAGGCTACAAAATAATGGAATGAATTCTATATTTTTTACAACTGGCTACCGAAAACGCCATTGCATGTAAATTCGGTTTTGAAGCAGCTTGAAGACGTTAACGACCGCTTTGAAATGTTGTTAAACATGAGAGTTATCAAAATTTGCTGAATTCCATTATAAATTTTGTTACAAGAGAATAGGAAACGTCTCTCAAACTGAAGTTTCCCTCAGTTTGTCCAAGACACTGTAAGCAACAAAGATATGTATCTTGAAACACTTAGGGCATCGTTTTCGGTTATTAATTCTTGAATAGACAATACGATTAAGCAACTTCCTAGCAATTATCTTTGGAACAGTAATGACATGTATTTGACGACGAGGTACTAAAATTCATTGACGTAATGAAATTTCAGAAAATAATATTTGACAGCAGCTAATCAAAAACACGGTTTCTGTTTCATAGTCGCCAACGATTAAATTTGTTTGATCGCACTATGTAGTTGTATTTGTATTTAATAATTTTAACCAAGAAAAGAAAAAGTACATAGTATTATGAAACCCATACCACGAGTACAAAAATAGGCGATTACAAAAACGTGAAATAAACGTTTGTTACCGATGTAAGTTGTAGGCTTCCGCTACGAATGTAAAACAAATTTTGTCAAAAAATTATATTTTAATAATTACAATTAAATGTTTCATTTAAATAAATATAAAGTTTGAAATACTTTACTATCGAATAATCTAATAACTGAACTTGATTCGAATCAGTTTTGGTGAGGTTTGTAAAAGCTTTCAATTTAGCAAATATAAAAGGTATTTTTCTATAAACGTCAGTAAAAGTTTAATTTTTAACGCATGCTGTCAGTGTCTAAAATGTGATTTTATGGCACTAGTGCTAAAAGTAATTACTTTTAGCACTAGTGCTAAAAGTAAATGACGTGATTTACTAAAAACATTGGTGTAATATTACAAAAAAAAAATAAGCAATATAAATCAAAGGAATATTTATTTACTTAATTAAATGGACAGTTAGAGAAACTACAGTTAGAATAAGTATTCTGAAGTGGATAGTGTTTTACTAGCAAACAAAAGATTTTCTTCGTCGCTGTCACGAGATTTGAAGTTACTTGTCAACAAACGATTGAATTTTCATTACCTTAGCAACAATAAACTTCATGAATAATTGGATTTCAAAATGATATTTTAAAAATTCAATAACGTAAGAAATGCATTTATTTGTACTTTTAATGGTGATTGCAGAAAAAAATAGTGTATGATATATGTGCTAAAGGTGATTTTACTTTGTTCGAAGGGATGGGACACTCCGTCTTCGGCGTCCCTTCTCACAAAATAAAATGTCACTTTTGCACTTATATCATAAATAACTATTATAATCTTTAAAATCACTGGTTTACTGCGTATGAACTTATTTTCTAGTATCTACTGCACAATCAGAATCCTAATATTTACCGTAAAGTAGAAATTGTAATTTTAAACGCCAATATTAAAACGAAATTAATTTTAGTAAGTACCACATCAATTATACAATTATTTTGTGGGTATAATTTTGCTCCCATAAAAAAACAAATATTTTCTGGCAATCCAAACTAGGTCGAAAGAACACAAGTAATGCCAAGTACGGTGGAGTAGTTCACAGTAATGCCAGGGTCTGGGAAGTACTTCCAAGGAAATGTCGTTCTAGAAAGTTTTGGCCGACCGGTTTGCCATAGACACGTTTGGGCACAGGGGCGGTTGGACGTAGACCTGTTTGGGCGCAGGGCCGTTGGGCCCAAACATTTATTTTATTGAAAGTTTAATAAAAACATTTGAACGTTCAAAACGCATTCTTAAATATTTTTCAATGTTATTTAATCATTAAATTACAATTTGCATAATATCATCATTGGCAGCCTTTTCGTCCCACTGCTGGGCATCGGTCTCTTCCCTGCCACGTGTTGCTCCTCAGCGCTAAAGTAGAAACACGAGGGACGTAAAGTTTAACGACGAATCCGAATGACAGAAATTCCAGAGAAGGTTTTTAGCATTAAGATCCCAAATTTGTATAAATCTGCATAGTAATACTTAGGTTTCGAACCCAAGCCAGAATCGACGTTTTACTCAGAAAGCGAGCGCTCTACCAACTGAGCTACCACCACACCGTATGTCAAGGGCAGTACTGCCACATTTGTAAATAGTTTTTATTATTAATATTAAATTAAATTTTTATAAGTATATTTTATTTCAGTTTGTCTGGTTTATTTGTTTGGTAGTTACTATAATTTGTAACTATAGTAATATGAAAAACTCACATTCTTTTAATAATTGTTTACCTAATAAAATACTTAATATCAAATGTAAAAATGAAGCTATTTCACAACTACAAGTTATGTCCGACTGTGTATTCTCTAAAATAGTCGTGGAAACGGTATTTCCCACATTAAGTGTGGAAAGTTAGGCTTTCGGCAACCATTTTAATACCGACCAAACGTAGAAACTTGAAATAGCACAAATACCAATATATTACTTATAACTGAAGCAAATGCATCACTCTTTGCGACTGATTTTTTATATTTTAAGATTTATCATACGTTTGTGCCCAAACGTCCTTGCGCTCAACAACTGAATCTACGCCCAAACGGAGCTGCACGAAACCGTCCTTGCGCTCAACTGCTTCCATGCCCAACCATACCTGCACCCAAATGAGTCTGTGCCGAACCAAGTCCGCACCAAACCGCCTACGCAAAATCGACGACGCCAAAACGACTGGTTGCTAGGTAATGCCGACCAAGGTGTACAAGCATTCCGGTTAGTGATTGACCGGTCAGTTTCATAGCAATTAAAGTGGTGATATCGTTTTAAAGTATTCATCAGAAAATCTATATCCTGTTCAATGGTGGATATGTCTAGCTATAGGTTGTTTTTCGTCCTGTTGATCGCCTTTTAGATAATCGCAAACCACCGATGCTCCAAGCACAGCAGTTTGAAAATGAGTTTAAACGTAACTATTCCATAAAACTCATCACAGATTACCTGCAAAGAACTTACTGAAATTATTGTTTCCCATTCTAGCTAGATTGATTTCCTTAAAACATGACGGTACATTACTACTTTTTTGGCGTTGAAACCGACCACTTGCATGGCCTCCCTGATCACCCGATTTAACTCCCCACCATTTTTATTTAAACGTCAAAAACCTTGTTTATGAACAAAAAATACAAACGGTGGTTAATGAATATATTCGCTGGTTAAATGTTGTTTTCAGTTTTGTATAAGACTTTACGTGACATAAAGCCCTATATTGTATCCAATTGTTTAACTTAAGACAATATGTAATGTATGATCAGGAATTTCTATTCTGTAATATTCAAATTTAATCGTAGGGTTATTAAAAAGGTTCGTAATAAAGCCCTTCTCAAAACTAATGGTTAATAGTGTAGTTCACATCCATTTTAGTTCAAATATTTATAATAAGGGTAGTAGCATTCCATTTAAATTACGATTGTTATCTGTTTTTTACCTGTTAATATTTAAGTTCGCCGGTGTTGTGAAATATTCATACAATTTTCTATAAACCGGTTGCACACATTCGACAATCGATAATATTATTATATCTAGAATTTACTTCATTGAAATAAGTTGCGGACTTTACACAATCTACATCCCTTTTAAAAATTATCCTACGGCATAAATACTTATGAAATTTTCAATTCCGATTCTATATTGGGGACAAATTGTATATCTTCGTATTGCAAATTTGCTTTAGTGTAGTAGCAATAAAACGTAATCATTATTTGACATCAACTGAATATTTCAATAGTTGGTATTTATTTATGACATTGTTATTCTCTACTACTACGACAACACGAAGAAATTCATAAGTATTTACATTTTGACACTTTTAAGCGGAATTTTTAATTTTAAATTGTATGCTATAACAGTTAACATTTAGGATATGTTGTATACGTAAAATTTAAGCGAGTTACAATATACGGCCTTGTGCGATTAATTATTGAATATCTTGGAGAACTCCTAGATTAACATATTTCAAGGTCACTATACCACTCAATACCGGAATCGAGTGAACCATAACCCTTTCCTTATCTATTGATGGAAATAAAAACCCGGATAACGCGCCAAAATGGAAAATTACTGTTGCTGCACGGTTGGAGAGTAAAATTTCGAGCAAAAGCAACATGGAAGAACATTTTAGGGAAAATCTGGTACTGTCAAAGCATTGCGTATACAAGATTTTTAATATACCAATTATCATGAAAAAGGTTTTTTTTTAAACAATTCTCTGAAAGGCCCACTAAAATAATAAATCAAGCCATACGAACAGAATGTAAAAACAGAAACTCTTTTAAAAATAAGAATCCTTCAAGAAAATGCACGTAAAAACGCAACAAAGCAAAGAGATCTTTGATGCCGGCGGCAAACTGTAAATAAGTTTAAACACAAAGGAAAGAATAATATTTACAATTTCCACAGCCGCAGTTTTTCCGTAGGTCTTTATAATTATCCACAAAACAATGGTTATTTCTATCCGCCGTGAAATTAAAAAAAGGAGTGTAGATACTCATCTAAAAATGTTCCATATTCAGCTAATTGTTTATGTAAGGTACATCTACACCCTACGTTGAAACATATAAATAAACAACTTTTAACTAAACCTTAGGCAAATAACGCTTGGAAGCGAGGTTCTCTAAAATATAATGTTCAGGTTCAATAATTGCGTATCCATTGCTTACGAGACTGCTAAAAATATTCAGTTTTTACATTAATTAAATTTAAGCATACTAAAAAATTGGACCAATAATAGGCAATTCCACCTCAATTCGTTCAAATGCGACTACGGGTAACTTCTTGCAATGTTCTACCAACTTTCCAACTTTTCCATTTGGGTGTTGCATTTAGTAGTGGAGGGATAACTCATTAGTGTGAGATAAACATACAGGATGGCCTACCAAAAACGAAACAACCAAGGTGAGTGACACTAAATCTCAATTCTTCGAAAAACCCTCGAACGTGTCAAATTATTTTGCCGGGGGGGAGCATATAATTTGGCTATTTCCGTGCACCTATCTTTAACCCCAAAATTGAGTTTATATTCCCCCTAAAAGGTTTAAATGGCAAGAGGTGTCAACATGTATATGATTTGAGAGCTCGATGAAAGTACTTTATATAGTGTTCCTATTTTTGGATTCCGAGAATTGATTCCCAGTGCATAGAAACAGTACTGCTCAAAACGTCATTGCACACTCTGGAACATTTGTGGAATGATTAGACGGGATTCGTTGACTATTACGTTGGCATAAACATTTAATGTTTTAGTTTTATGTTATTATATCGATGTTGCGCTGTATTTAATAGTTTTTATACTCTTCGAACATTTAAAATTGTTTATTCGATTTCAGAAAGAATTGAAATAATTATGTAGTTCTTCGGAAACAGTGAATGCGCTAATAGAAGAGCTGAATTTTTCAACCAGCAACATGCGGAGAATCATGTGAATCGATAGTACATATATGTTGGAGTTAGTGAAAATATTTCGGGAGATTGGGTCTGTAGAAAAAAAAAGCAAAATGTTATAAATCTAATAAGAAATGAAGCGGTGGAAGTCCTGGTTCTAGGCACGTTGTTGTCGATCTTACGTTGAGTACAAGGCAAATGGCTATTGTAGCGGGTATTAATTGAATCAGTATTTAACGAAATGTAAAAGGTTTATCTCTACTAGAAGCATTTGTTGCAGGAACTCAATGAAGACGACTTTGGCCGCCGTTAGCAATTTTGTGACACTGTAAATGAACCGAAAATAAATAATCCAAATTTTCTCTCTAACATCTGTTTTTCCAACGAATGCATTGATTTCGCAAATGGTATAGTTAATCACCATAATTGTCGCTATTGGTCAGATTTTCATCCTAGGATACTTCACGAAACACATACTCGACGCTCCGAAAAATTTAATATTTGAACATTCATTTTTTTCCAATCGCCTTTCGTTGGTCATTTTTTCTTACCTGGTAATTTGACTGAACAGCAGAACTTCGAATTGTTACAAGACAACATTGATCCAACATTAACTAATATAATAGAGAATGATGATCACTACCTCAAAGCTCATTTGATATTCCAACAGGACGGACCTCCGCCATATTACACGTACTGGTAGCAAATAAATTTGGCCCGTTCAGTGGTTTTTCGAACAATTGAGGTTTAGTGTCACAGAAACGCCTGCTACGTTTTCGGTGGGTCACCCTGTGTATGCCATTCTAGTGGGCGACCGATAAACGTTTCTAGTTGCCTTATAACACCATTTTTCGACCCTACATTTGTGAGAGTACCATTGCATCCAACTGCCTTCAATTCATCCACATTGTAATTTCTATTACAATCCTCTAAGAATGTCCTACTGCTTAATAAGATATTCGTGGCACTTCCAGACGTTAGTGTTGTGTCACCCAGATACTTAATCTGAAGAAAGTTCTAAAACTGAAATAGTTTGCTGGTAACAATTCCTGCCTTATTTTTCTTGTTGAATCTTGTTTTTCCTGCCGATAAAGTCCTTGAACTGCTGATAATTATTTTCCTGCACGTTTTCGGAATTATCTACGTCTTTTCTTCGATTCTCTTCTTATTTTGCTTGTATCTACTATTTTTGATGGATTTGCTTTGTTATAATTTGCAAAACCTGGGGAATGGCACACCCTAGTATAGAAGCTAATGAATCCAAAATGCCTATTCTACTATGTACTTCAATATGCTGGATAACTTAATTCGTTTTCCAAAACCTGAAGACCTATATTTTTCAATAATAATTACTAAAAAGCTGAAAATTCTTTGATCGAGAATTATTTGAATAGCTGCTTTTCCAGTATATTTTTCAAAACCAACGGTACAACTTTGAAAATATCACTCACACTCGAGTGTTTCCCATTGACGTTATTCTTTAACAACAGCCTGCATCCAAAATAATACCTCGTAAAGCGCTGGCTGAAATATTATTACACTGATCTGATTTTCGAGGCATCGGGCAGCTTGAATAATCAATAAGTGGTGGCGGGAGGGTGGGGGCGGATGTTATATGACACCTCTAAGAAAAGGGATGTTTGTACCCCCATTCACTATCAGCTAGCGTAGAAGCAGTCATCATTCTTCCGGTGAGTACCTGCAAGCTATTGGGGTTGTGGTAGGTTCTATTATACCATGTCACAGAATCACTATTTTACAACCAGTTTTGTGATTAGTGAAATCAATAGAACTAACCAATCTAAATGTGACAGTCGACAATTGACCTTCGAAGCAAACCCCTGCAAAATTTTAGGTTTTTTGCTCATGTTAGTAAATTACTTTACAGCTAGTCATGATTGTACGTTAGGGTAGGTACTCAGTTTTATATCGATTTGGTTAAATAAGTCGATATTAAAATAAAGAAAAATAGAAAGAATCATTTCTTGATTACTTTAGGAACAAATGGAGAGGCATAGCGATATAAAAAATTGTACCACCTCCAGGGTATTGTTACAATGCTTCAACCTCCCGACTTAAAGGTTTAGGTTCCATCAAGCCTTTTTACGGAACTACGCCGACCACATGGGTATTTAAGACGTCTTATGTATTTCAGGCGATTATAGCGCTCTACGCGGAAATATACCCCCGGTATCATAATTCAATTGCTTGATTATTAATTACATAATGACAATGTTCTTTATATCTTAAATAGTTCCCCAATACGATGTAGCTCATAAGTTCGAGCACATAAACATGATGGCACTATCATTGTACTTTCTATGGTCAAATTAACGTTCTTTTATGTCTATTTGATATTAACGTATCCATTAATTGAAATTTATTTTGTAACTGTAAATTGGAAAACAACATTTAAGAGAAATTGGATTTATAAACACATTTTTCTATAAAAAGACTCGTTTGAATAAGAAATTACCTCAAAAACTTGCCGAACTTTGTGTAGCAGTTCATTATGATTAAGGTTTCTAGCAACGTATATTAATTTAACGCCACCTACAAGTGTTACTAATTCAAGGAAGGAGGTATATATGATCGCAATATAATCACAACCCTATTTTTTCTTTATTGGACCATAGTTTTTAAAATCGACCTATGAGCAGAAAAAAGTAACTAAATAAAAGTCGTATTTCATTAATTTTATGTCAATCTGTCATTCATTGTACAGAAGCACTAATTCTATCATATAACCTACTTTCAGTTTAGATATTTACAAGCGCATTTTTTACTCAAATTACATAAATTTGTAATTAATTAGGAAATCTTCACATGCAAAGCTCACCCACTTATATTTAATAGCAGCATAACTTGTACTTTTACATTATAATATTACACTGACGCTTGAAACGAGATACCGTATCGCATTTATTTTCTAATTAATGGCTGTGTAAAAGACGAACACTAAATATTAATTTCAAATTTTTATAACACTAAATAATTAGGACGCGTATACGGCTGTATGCATGCGATACGCTTTCCTTCGTTTTTCACATTAAAATACCAACCGTAACAAATTTTTAAGTTAATAGCATTTTTAAGCAGCAGTTTTTAGGCCTAGGAAGCTTATTTTTACTTTCCCATACACCTAGGATAAGAGTCTATTACGAAAGTTAGGTTGTTAAACATAATTAAGCCTTATACGAATTAAATGTATCTTAAAAAATGGAAATTCTGTAATGAAAATGTATATCACCATCCACCAGCCTCTTGCGTCCACTATTGGCCATAGCTTTCCTCTTATTACCACCACTGGTTTCTATCCTGGGTGATGTTTCTCCAATTTTCTGCTATTCTTTTTGCGGCATCACTCTCATCTGCTTCTTTTGTCGTCCCTAGGATTCCATTCTGTTAGTCTCTATCTCCATCTATGACCTGTTGTTCGTGCTACATGGCCTGCCCATCTCGAGTTAACTTTTATAACTCGTTCGATTTATAAACTAAAGTTTAAATCTTGTGCACTTATAAACATATAAGAAAACTTAATTAAGAACTTT
Source organism: Limonius californicus (assembly GCA_014611495.1). Classification (NCBI taxonomy): domain Eukaryota; kingdom Metazoa; phylum Arthropoda; class Insecta; order Coleoptera; family Elateridae; genus Limonius; species Limonius californicus. Next base: position 17,505 of record JABXWE010030852.1, read on the forward strand.
GGAAAATCCAATCATTCAAGCTTAAATTATGAGAAATACTCATTAAAAATGTATACAATAAACATATGTTCTAGAAAAGAACATTAATTAATGTACTTATACTTAGCTAGTCGAGTTCCCTGCCATTCCATCTTTACACTTCTGAGATTGGTGTATTTCAAGATTTTTTTCAGATTATAAAGTGTTACATCGCAACTAGTCTAAAAGACTAACCGGCAATTTTGATCTAACTTAAATTAACTCAATAGTTATGCTAAGAATTCACCCACTGGCGTCCTCGCAGTTCTATTTTGCAACACTTTTTTGTGTGTTAACACTTCACTTTGCTCTGCTTTTTTCACTGACACTTTCACGTCTCTTTACACTAGCTCAAATGGTTTTGTCCTCTTGAGCCTTCTCACCAGATCTGTATTGACAAGGAGCCAAATTATCTCGATGTTCACGTAGTGATGAAGCTTGGTCGCATGCTTCTGGGTAAGGTCCTTTATTTCCTATTTATCCCTAGATCCCTGTAGATATCACTGTTTCAAGCGTACCAGGGTGCATCTACAATATTCCTCAGCACTTTGTTCTGGAAATTTTAAATTTGTTTAATGTTAGTTTTGTTGACCAGTTAACAACCGTATCTCCATACTAGTTTTAAAACTTGGTTGTGCAGAAGTAATTTATATATATTGAAAGTTCTAAGTTTCTTCCCAGTAGCAATACATTTTCCTATATTTTATATTTAGTTCTTCTCTTTTATTCTTCATTTGCTTTTTCCGTCGTAGTTTTCCATCCAAGTTCATTCCAAGATACTTAGCTGTATTAGCATGGAGTATTATACTGTTGTTGAGTGTCACTGGCACATAATCATCTTTCTTGTTCAAGAAGTTGATATGCACCGACTTGCTTTCGTTTAGTTTTATTCTCCATCTGTCCACCTGGTTTATGGCTTGCTGTAATGTTTTTGCCGTTTCTTCAGTTCTTTCGCCTACCGCTAGTATTGCAGTGTCGTCTGCAAACGTAGCTATCGTTATCTCATTGGTTGACGGGTTGTTGTTGGCGTACAATAGATATAGTATTGGCCCCAGTACACTTCCTTGTGGCACCCCTTCCTTAATATCGTATAAGTCAGAGTATTTCTCTTCTTGCTTGATACTGAACAGTCGATGTTAGACTTCAAAAGTTCAGCAAATTGTTTAGGCAGATTTTTTTTAGCTTATGATTTAGTCCTTGATGCCATACTTTATCAAAAGCCTGGGTAACATCTAAGAAAATTGCTGAGCAGCCTTTTTCTCCTCATGTCTTTTCTCTATGGTATTTATTACCCTGCTCTCCAGTTGAATCTTGGTTTCGGAATCCAAGCTGGTGTGCTGATATCAGTTCCTTTCTTTCTACTGTGAGTTCAAAAAGTAATTACATAACGGTTGGCCATGGAATAATAAAATAAGGTCTAATGCAAGCTTTATATACCTATTCACGTTTAGGCACAGTCTCTCTAGCGCCATCTAGCGCATGCGCCAGTACCTAAGCGACAGTGTTATGTTAGGTTAAGTTGCAGGGTAAATGAAAATAAATCAATTTTTGAAGAAATGAGTTCTATTATTTCAATTTAGATGATAACAGTAACAACTAAATTACTACACTATTAAACAAATCATAACAAGTAGGTAATCATTAAAATTAGAAATTATAATTTTTTTATTTCACTGGTACAGAAAAATAAACATAAAAAAACTAAAGAAGCTGTTCAAAATGACCACCCTTTTCCGCCAATTTACTCGTCTTTCCATATTATGAAAAGCATTTATAAGAATTTGAGGTGTTATATTGGCACACTGTTCCGTAATTCTGTTTTGCTGTTCCTCTATATTGTTAACAGGGGTCTTGTATACATTATTTTTCAGATAAGGGAATATAAAGTAATCTAAAATAGTCAAGCCTGGTGATCTAGGTGGTAATTCTGGATTTGAACGTAAACTAATTATTCGATCTTGAAAAAATTTACGAAGGTAATTGCGGGTCTCTTGAGCGGTGTGGGCCGTCGCACCATGCTGTTGCAAGTAGCCTTGCTGGAGCTCATCCTCATGAAGCTGATTAATAAATTCACGTACAATATTCCGGTATCTTTGAGCAGTAACAGTTTCGTGGAAAAATATGGGTCCGATAATATGTCTTCGAGACACAGCAATCCAAACACCAACTTGTAACGGGTGAAGGGGAGATTCGCGAAAAGTATGCGGATTTGCAGCACTCCATAACCTCATATTTTGTGAATATATATACCCCGAAAGGGTGAACCAGGCCTCGTCAGAAAAAAAAAACGTTAAATTTAGCAATTCGTCGTTGTTCATTAAATTTTGTTGCAACCACTGACAATACAAAATTCTTCTATTGTGATCTGCTGACAGCAACTCATGTAAAGCAAGAATTTTGTATGGGAACAGCATTAAATCTTTTTTGAAAATAGTATAGCAAGTTCCTAATGATAAACCAGTCTCTTGCGAAAGTGTACGTAGTGATGTAGTGGGTTCAAGTTGTTAAACAACAAATGAATTGCTGTTTTATACCTACAATTTTATAGATTCTAAAAATATACATAGCGTTCTATTTGAAATAAATAAGTTTAGTCTTTTCCCGCGCAACCGGGAAAACTGATGTTTTGTGTTACGCGATACATTTTTATATACATAACATCCACGAAAATTACGTTATTTTATACCAGTAAATAAGACAAATACCATATAAAATATGATGGCAGTCGAAGTAATAAAGTTCCTTATAACTTGTCGCAAGCTATATTCCACAGTATTTTTAGTATAAATGCGACTTCTGATGGCCTCTATCTTGGATTCAAATTGCAACTGTTAAAGCAAATGCTATATTAGTATTACTTTACACGAAATATGAGCAGGGAATCTGCTAAGGTGACTACTGATACAGATTTTCCAAAATTTGTTGTCAATTAGCCTTTCACTTGTAGTTGTATTTTCATAAATTGCCAACATTTACTTTTAATTATATTATAATAATTCACCAATTACTGGTTTTAGACTATAGTGTTTAAATGCATACATTGTTTAAGCAATAGTCGTGATTTGGTGCCTAGAGTTAAGGAACCACATATCAAATATGCTGTATAAGTGGTATTTTACACATTTCAGCAGAAAATCTGCTAACGTGACTACTGTTACTAATTTTTGCATTGTTTCTTAGAAATATAGCCTAAACAAAACTGTAAAGTAGTACTAATAAATCATCAACTTCTTGTTTTGGTTTAAAGCCATACCTAGTATAAATAATCGACGTGTTCTGTATTAGTATCACTTGCAAGAAGTATTTGCAGAAGATCGTACTGTGATGGCTATTGTTAATAATTTTGCACGGTCTATTAGAATATTAACCCAAAGACAAAACTGTAAAATGGATACTTGTAATTTAAATTATAATAAATTACCAATTATTATTGGTCTTAGTCTTTCGTGGTTAAAATCATACATTGTTTAAACAATAGCCATATTCTGTGACCTAGAAGTAATGAATCCAATACCAAGCCTCAAACACGCTTTATTAGTATTATGTTGCCAGAAATATGAGCAGGGAATCTTGCTGGGTTGACTACTGTTACTATTTCTACTGTTTTTTTAGAAAATTATCCTAAGCATGAAACCGTAAATTAAGTATTTTTAATTAAAATGTAGTAAATCACCAATTTCTTATTTTAATCTGCACTTTTAACGTCATACATTGTTTAAGCAATGTATTTTGTTACATAGAGCTGAAACATCCAACGCCAAGTATTTATTCATGCTATATAAATAATATTTTTGTACTTTCTGAGAGCAGAGTATCTCTGCTAAGGTGACTACTGGTATGCACTGTTTATTAAAAAATTAACCAAACCAGGACACTATAAATTAATAATAGCAACTTCTGGTCTTTATTTACATTTTTTGTAGTTATGCCCCGTTAGAAGAATAACTCTTTTGTGGTACTTACAGTTGGAGAATCAATTCTACACCCTATTAATTACAAATAGGCTGTATGTAATTTTGGAAAATGAAAGCGTCTATAAGTTAGCCCAGTACATATACGTCTTTTTATTACATAACCGAAGTTAGTGAGAGACACCTTATAGGATGGGATAATTCAACTAAACTATTTTTATAATTTATATAAGGAGGAGGGAAAAAAATATCAATCTAATGTAGTTTAGTGCATACAAATTAACGATCGTTTTGTGCTTTCATTTTCATGGTATCAGGATTTAGCCGTAAGGTTCGCACTTTACATGCCTTACATAACAGTTACGTTAATATTTTCAAACTTGCAGAAAATAAAAATACTATGGAAAGTTAATTTGCGTCGGTACATAAAAAAATCCGTACATACGCCATCGTATTTTAGTCCAATACTGATCGTGCTTGTCTTGCATGTACCAATTACTTGCGGTTGAAACCGAGCGAACCATAATGACATAATGTAGGTTACTTTGCATTTCCGCAAATCTGCACGTGTTAATTTTTATAGACAGACAACGGATAATTACCGCTTCTAATTATCAGCTCTGAAAGTGAAATGCCTCTCCAGTATGGGAATCACAAAATAAGAGAACAAAACTGACCGTAAACTAAAAATTTAGTTGCATCAGGTGTTCAATAAAGAAATTGGTTCATCCGATCACTTTTTAGCCGTAATTATTGTGCCTCTCGTCAAAATAACCGGGCAGAAGATTTCATTTCACGTAAATATTTAGATTACGAATCGGTTAAACTGGCACATCAAAATGAAAATCGAGTACGTGAGATATTTATTATCCTTTCTTTTCGTTCCAATTACTTCTGTTATTTGTATTACAGTTCTTCTTATACCTAAATGGAGTTTTTCTGGGGCATTAAACTATTTATTATTAAATCAGGTTTTGTAAAATAGAAATTATTGCAGAAAACGAAAGCGACATATTGCACACGCTTTACGATTTCATCTTATTCTGTTTTATGTTAAAAATAAAGATTTTATGCTTTTCCTTACTATAATATGGAGAAAACAAGGTTTCCTGTAAACAAATATGCATTTTAATTGCTACTATACTACTACAACGTTTTTTCTCAATTATTAAAAAATAATTAGTACTCTGCTCGCATATTAATGTAAGTAATAAATGCAAGCGCGACTAGCGCGTGCTGCATTAGAAATTTTTTTAAGTAGTTTCGCTTGTTAAAAAATTACGCTATAACTTTTACTACCACTAATATTAATTAAAAGAATCCTTCCATAATTGTAATTCACAAAGACTCCTGCCTATTTTCTTATAATTTCAAATTATTTATGACTAATAATTCAGGCTTAATATCATGCATTAATTAGCAATCATACGACTTCTATGTTCTCGATACGTCAATGAACTACTGACAATGATATTTAGGAAAGGTTTACTACAAAACGATTAATTTTTATAATTCTAAGTTGCAGCTTTCCCGAGAACTATTCAGATATAAATTAATTATAAACACAGAAGTGGGTGAAGTACTTGGTCAAGGCTTTTCCGTACTCTTGGTACGTGTTTAATATTTAAAAACGTTTTATACTTGATTTTCCCAACGTAGTTTCATAATATTTTCTTCTAGATTAATCTGTGTTATAATTTGAAACATCCCAAAACATGCAATAAAAACAAGAATAGTTATGTATTTCAACAATTTTGCCTTTACGCATAATCAAAATATATTTACCAAATCAACTCTTTCAAAATTCAAAATATTATAAATAAAAGTTTTCTCTGTATTTTTCTTTATTCTATAAATGTTGCATTGTTTAAATTTGATATATTCATAAGAATGAACGGAAGCTCTGATGAGAGTGGCCTGGATGAAAAGGTTCACATAGAAGCGAGTAGGCATTAAGCGAAGAAATAGAGAAAATAGATCATATGTATACTTGAAACTATAATAGAAATATATATACTAAAGGTTAAATTCTTTCATCTCCTGATTATCATTTTCTTAAGCCAGTTTTAAGTCTATCAATTTGATAATACATGTTTTAATAAAGCAATATTATATTTTCTAAGATTCGAGATGGGCACCAGACTACAATAACATTAAGCAGTAATCAATACATATCCAGAATTTAATGGCTATTATTATGTCATACAGCTCTATTTGAACAATATTATATTACACGCCTTCATTTTACAAAATTTCACTCAATCTCAGAGAGAAGTTTTTAAAAATATATTTTCTCAAAAACAGCACAAAACTATCATCATCAAATTGATCATAATTCCTAAGACCGATATTAAAACACATTTACATAAAGATCTTTAAGAAACTAAAGAAATTTAAATGCAATTGTTAAAGCATGCTACAGCAATATATTTTCTCATAGACCAGTACGAAAGCTTCACCTTATAAAACTAAGGATAACACTACGAACAGTTTTTAAAAAGTGTTTTCTAAAAGACATTTTCAAACACTCGTTTCAGGAAGGAAGTTTACAACAGTGTTTAAAAAACTGTCTTGAAAACTGTTACGGGCAAATCGAGCTTTTCCGACGACCCGTAACCAGATGGATGGAAACGGCCTACGGCTTAGCTCAGAGGAGTAGGGGGAGTTCGTGAAAATTGCTTATGGGAAAAAATCTTTAGTTGTGTACAGGGCGACTCAAAATTAGTGAGCGCCACCTTCCAAATCCAGCTGTTTGTAGATCCTCGTGTTCCAGCTGTTTGTAGGTCCTCGTGGAAGGCCGAGAAGCCAGCAGCTTACGGAAATGGAACTTACCGTTATTGTGCCCCCCCCCTATATATTTAAAGCTTGCAAAATTTTTACACATACAAGTACAAAAGACACAATAAGAGGCAGTAAACTTTAAACACACATATAATTAAACGATTAAAAATGACAATACAAGAAAATGACAAGTGATAACGCCATAAGTCTGGATTACATAATTTTAATTTTTGAACGTTCAGAAAAAAACTCGCCGCCACTGGTGCAACGGTATTTACGTTTTGCGTACAGCTACGTAACACCAGTGACGCTGAAGCTCGCAAAAATAACAGAATAAATCTGGTAGTTTTATAATAAACCACTAACACCACATATGGCGACTGAAAGTCGTTTTTTTGTTGGATTTACATGAAGTTAAATTTGAAGTCTGCAAGTTAACGCGAGCAAAAAAAGGTTTCTTTATCACAACACAAAACTGGGTGTTTTTACCTTGAATTCCGGTGGATGGCTCAAAACGAGGTAGGCACAATGTAGAGGCGATTTCCAGATGCAGGGCCAAAAAAAGAGAAGGAAAACAACGTTCTTCGGGGCAGCGTTGGAACGAGATGTAGCTGTTACGCCCCATGTAGAATGCCAAGTTGCTTTCAACGAGGTCAGTTAACGTGGAGACAGAAGCGAGACTTCTCGGACGACGGGAACATAACAATTTCCAGCAAATCACTTGCACTACTTCTTTTTTTCTTTTCACATCACAAACATCCGAACTGAATCGACAGGAGCAATTATAATCTTTAATTGTCCAAAACCAAAGCGAACATTCTGCTATTTTTATGTATATCCGACTTAAGTCGATTTAATTTTGCTCTACAGCAAACAGTGATACGGTAAAATTTAGCAAAAGCGCCACGAAAAAAAAGAAAACGATATTCGAAATTACGTCCGTCTCTCTTAAGGGTCTAGCTTCGACTTTTGAAACGGCCCTCGATTGATGGTATTTTCAGAGAACCGGAGTCATCAGAGATCGAAAATTGACTGCTTGAAAAACGCAACACGATCCCTCATTCCCCCAAAAAGGTTGCACCATATTTCTAAACGTTATGAAATGTTCTAGAAAAAGGGACACGTGAGTTCTCGGAAGCGCTTAAGGTCGCCCGCGAGAAAAACAAGAATCGGTAATTTTGAGCCTACAAAAGGGAACTGTCAACATAACTTAATCTTCGAAAAACAAAACAAATAGCGAAATGGTAACCCAAAATAAGACTGCAATTAAAATAACCTTATTAATTCTTACGAAGCGGCAAACAAATTAAGAAATTAATTCATATAAAGCGGCACATTTTAAAATAAACATAACAAAACCCAAAGAAAAACACAATTTATAAGACAGTTGTTGAAAAATATTTTCATAGAAACCCTTGCATAGCTTACATCTTACAAACCTTATAGAGCAGCCGTTACAAAATATTTTCTCAGAAACCTTAAAAAACCTTCGTCTTACAAGGTGCAAACACAATAAATAAAGCGATTGTTAAAATATATTGTCTCAAAAACTTTCATCTTTCATTGTTGACTTGATGAAGAACTTTCTGCAGAGGTATTCCTCAACCAAGTTACCTTAGTTAGTCCAACTTCCAATTGAAGATGGCAACCTAGTTGCCAAAATACATATTTAGGTGTTGTAAATATCTTGGTAGTAAGGGGTTTAGCAAAATCATGTACGTAAGCCACTATGTTTATTCAATACTATGGAGCAATTGTTAACAAATATTTTCTTAAAAACCTTAAAAGCCTTCTTTTTACTAAATTTAAAAACAATTCATATACCGGTCTTTAATGATACATTCACTTAAAACTTTTAAAGCAACTTCACCTTTCAAAATTTAAACACAATTCATAAAGCAGTCTCTAAAAACATTTTCTTCAAAACTATTAATAAATGCTTTAATATTATAAAATGTAATTGTAAAACTAACAGAAATGTTTGTAAAAACTTTTAAAGAAAACAATTCATAAAGCAGTTATTGAAAAATGTTTCCATAAAAACCCTTGCATCACCTCCATCTTAGAAAACTCATGGAGCAGTCTTTAAAACATTGTTTTTCTTGCAAACCTTGAAAAACTTTTATCTTACGAGATTTAAACACAATTCATAAATCGGTGTTTGAAAAATACTGTCTCAAAAACCCCTTCATCTTACAGAATTTAAACACGAATCATAGACCAACTTTAAAAGCACATTTACTAAAAAACCTTTAAAAACCCTAATTTTATAAAATTTAGTTTAAAGCTTGCAGAAATGTTTATAAAAACTTTTAAAGAACACAATTCATAAAGCACTTATTGGAAAATATTTTCGGAAAACCCTTGCATAAGCTCTATCGTACAAAGCTCATGAAGCAGTCCATATCTTTTAGAAACCTTAAAAACATTCATCTTACAAGATTTAAACGCAATTTATATAGCGGTTGTTGCAAATATTTTCTCAAAATCCTTCACCTTCCATTGTTAACTTGGTGGAGAACTTGTCTCCATAAACTTTCCTCGTCCAAGTTACTTTAGTTAGTCTAACTTTCGACTGAAGATGTCAACTTACTTGCCGAAATACGTATTTAGATGTTGTAAATATCTTGGTGTAAGCGGTTTATCAAAGATTTACAGTTAAAACACTGTTTCTATTCAATACTATAAAGGTTATGGAGCAGTAGTTAACAAATGTCTTCTTCGAAACATTAAAAGCCTTCATCTTACAAAATTTAAACACAATTCATAACGTGGTTGTTAAAACCCGTATTTTAAATAGCTTTAATGAATGACCATCTTATAAAATCTAATTGTAATGCTTACAAGAATGTTTATAAAAACCTTTAAACCACACAATTCATAAAGTAATTGTAAAATATTTTCCTAAAACCCTTGCATAACCTCCATCGTACAAAGCTCATGAAGCAGTCGTTACTCGTTAATACTTATTTTCTTAGAGAACTTATAAACCTTCATCCTCCAAGATTTAAACACTATTTATAGACCAGCCTTTAATAACACCTTCTACATAAAAATATAAAAAAACGTCCCGTAGGACCATATGGTGAGAATGTCGTCAATAACAACGGGGAACGACTCACTAAATTGTTCCAAAAAAAATCTCTAAAGATTTCGAACGGATGGTACAAGCACAGAAATATACCCCGGTACACATGGATACAACTCACCAGAAACCTAAAGTCAATAATTGACTACGTTATAGTGAAACAACCAACTAGGCTGAAAGGCTGATGTAAGAGTTATGAAAGGCCCAGAGTGCGGCTCAGACCACCATCTCGTAATGGAAAAAAGGTATTTTCCCTTTAAAAATAACACAGGCCAGCGGCTAACAGACTTGGGGTGAAAGACACAACCGTTTCTCGGGTCATCCAGGATTTGAGAGAAACTAAGGAACATGACTGGCGACCAGGACAAGGGCGACCATGTGCTACTACCGCCGTAGAAGATCGTTTTCTTCCTATGCGTGCACTAAGAGAGCGCTTTACCATCACAAGAGCCCTCCAAAGACAACTTTCAGCAGTACATAATGTGCAGGTTAGCATTGAAACCGTTCGCCAACCTCTTCTGGAAGGAAATCGGAGAGCTAGGTTACCAGCTACTGGCCTACAGTTAACTGCAGACTACCGCAGACACAGATTGGATTTTGCTAGAAACCATTTGAATTGGGAAAATGAAGATTGGAGACGCATTTTGCTCACAGACGAGTCCAGATTTTGTTATGAGTTGTGATAGGCGCATTCGAGTTTTCAGACATCCAAATTAAAGATATGCTCAATGCAATTTTGCCCACACGACTGCATTTGCTGGTGATTCAATAATGATATGGGGAGGCATATCTTTCACGGCCCGCACAGACCTACACATCTTCCCCAACGGCACTTTAAACAATCAGAGATACATTACGGATATCTTAGAACAGTGTGTTGTTCCATATGCCCCATGCATCAGAGACAACTTTCAATTAATGCATGACAACGCTCGGCCCCACACAGCCAGAATTGTGCAAGAATACCTAGACGACGTTGGTATTCCTGTTATGCAGTGGCCAGCCAGAAGTCCCGACTTGAGTCCGATTGAGCACCTCTAGGACCTTCTCGGAAGACAAGTACGATCCCTTCAACCACTCCCTGCAACTCTTAACGGCCTAGGGAATTCATTAGTGGAAATGTGGGATAATCTTGAACAAGAGCAGTTAAGTGTGTTAATTTCAAGCATGGATCGTCGTTGTCAAGCTATCATAACATGTCGAGGCGGAAACACAGCCTACTGAACCTGTAAACTTACAATTATTCAGTTTTCGAATATCGAATTTTTAAATTTTTGCGTTGATTGTTGTTAAATTGCGTTGATTGTTATTAATTTGGATAAAATATGGTTTACTTAATTTTAAGCATTATCTATGATTAAACTTACTTCATTACCTGCAATACTTTAAACAATATTGCGATTGTTAGTTGCGGTGCGTTAATTTATTGGAGCAGTGTATTTATTTTGAGGCGGCCGTGGGCTAGAGGTTAGCGCGTTAGGCTTCTATGCTGAAGGTCCTGGGTTCAATTCCCGGCACCAGAACATCGGATTAATAACAGCCGTTCTCCTTCACACGGCAATGGCAAACTAGCGAGGTATTCTGCCTAGTAAATCTTCTCTGGAGTAGAAGTGTTTACACTTCCCGTGGTTCGGAGCCCACGTTAAACTGTAGGTCCTCTATGTCTGTGACACTCTAAAAACGCGCAACTCAGGCATAGGAGAGAATATCGCTACGTCTCGTAAGAGATAAAGCACTCCAAGAAGAAGTGTATTTATTAAAAAGAATCCTTATGATATCTGTTAGGATATTCCCTCCTATTTTTAACATCTAAGAAGCTATTCGTGATCTCCGGGATGTCCTCCGATCCTATATTTAATATGGTATGTGGTAGTTCTGGCCCTAGGTCGGGTGTTTGGGAAGAATAAAGTTGTCTATAAAATTCTTCTATAGCTTTAGAAATTTCTCTTTTGGATGATACTATATTGTTGGTTCTATTTCTGATCTTGATTATTTTTGTCTTTCCTGGTAATAGTTTATAGCGTAATGCTTTCTTATTTCCATTTTTAGCTATGATTTCCTCTATCATTTTGGTGTTAAAGTTTCTGATGCCCTTCCAAATTTCACGCTTTGATTCCCTATTTAGTTGTTTGTATTCTTCTGAATCCTTCGACATTTCTCTTCTTTTCTCTATTAACTTAATGGTGTTGTCTCCTAATCTTTTCGTTTTAGAAGCTCTTTTCTTGAGCATATCTTTTTGGTTTTCTAGATTTTCAATGTTTCCTGCTTTCTTTTTTAGTTCGTTTTGGTATTCTTCCCTATTCTCGTTTAGTACTTCAGCCTCTGGAAATTTAAAGTTTTGGATTTGCTTTCTCCTTTCGGCTTTTAACGAATCTATGGTCGCTTCCTGTGTCAAGGTAGTTGAGAACTCAAACATCTGTTATTGTTTGCTTATCGTTGGAAAGAATGAAGTCTATTTCATTCTTTGTTTTCCCGTCACCTTAGAAGATATAAGAATGATTCATAAAGTAGTTTCCAAAAATTATTAAAACACCACTTACAAAAATTGTTTTAAAAACCTTTAAAAACCGGCATCTTACAAAATGTATGCAAGATTCATAAAGCAGTGTGTAAGCATATTTTCTTCAAAACTGTAATTATGAAATTTAAACACAATTTATAAAACTATATTTGCAAAAACCCATTCCAAATCCTTCACAGAAAAAATATACGTATAGATATTGCAAATAGAATTAGCTCTAGTCGTTGTACAGGAATGCAAATAGAAATTTGGATATTATATCCTGTGTCCTGAATATGTCTGTGTCTAATCTGAAATATTAAACTCCTTAATAAAAAGCTACGCTTGCTTATACTCTCCAAGAAGTTAAAACCAAATTTTCAAATTAGACCGGGGCAATTTAGGACACGAAAAAAAAATTATTATTCTTCCTATTTTTATTAACGTAAAATTAAAGTAGGCAATGTTGGCAACTCTTTTGTGTATAAACTATATCTACATATTTTTTCTAAAAAAATTAAAACCTGCATACTTTCATAACGATGGGAAAGTAACGCAGATAACGAATAATCGTTTGATAATACAACTAATGGCTTCACGATGAAAGTGTTCCTATTTAGATGTAAGTAACGTAAGTCGGGATTTCAATGACTTCGCAAACAGGGCAGCATATAAACGACAAAAACGCATTAGATTTCTGCACGAGGTCGACAACTGCACCAGACTGAAACGCACCGAACGAGAAATTACACCTAAGGTGCAAATAATTCGTGTCTTTACGCAACGACTCTCTCTTAATTGGTATTGTGTAGTACGAGTATTATTACATTATAGCAAGCCATTAACAGAAAAACATTAAACTTAAATGAGTTAAGCTAGCATTTTCACAAGTTTTGCATGGGTAAGTTGGAGGTTACTTGAAGAATTTCGTCAGAAAATACTTCACACGTGTAACCGACATACACTTATACTATTTTTATTTTAGTTTTGCCAAAGAACTTCAATACTTCCTGATCATTCTCCAAGTAATAGTAACATTAACACTACGTTGATTGCGTTGTCATTAAAATACATTCCTGTTTTATGACATAATACCGAAAGTGCCAAGCAATAATTTTGCTTAGGTCTAATCTACTAACTAATTTTATTTGTTAATTAGAATTGGTTTCATCATATTTTATTTTAAAACCAACCATAGGTGAAGCAAAACCTCTTATATAAATATACTACGTATACTTTATTACACCAATTCTTATTAACGTAGAATATTGAAACTATTTGGAATTAAAAGTTCCTGCATTTTCATTTAGGAGAAATCCTGTTTCTGTCCGGAACAGATTGAATTCGTCAGGTTTGTAGCTTGATCTAGCATTAAAATCTCCTGAACTAAAACCTATACGCGACTATAAATCTAAATTTTAAGTTAAATCCTTAACATGAAATATGCATTTAAGGAAAGTTTATGGATTACAGTCTAAATTAGGTTAATGGTACTTTAATACGGCTTTGAACCTGCTATTTTAATATGCACTCAATCATTAAATGCAATAAAATACGGAAGTCGGAACCAGCAATTACACAGTTTCGTGAAAAAGTGGCCAAAAACAAGAATTCTGCACGCCACCACAATCACGACCTTCAATTTTCTGAATGGACCAATTATTAAAGGGAAAGTTCACATTAATTTTTATTTTTGACGCTAGAGGAGTGGTCGCCAAGGAATTTATAATAACGAGATGATTTGTCGTGTGGAGCGATTAGAACATTTATAATTTGCTGCATTCGGGAATCTACAAGCAAATTTGCATAATTGGGTAGACTTTCCAACATTTTATGATTATTGGTATCCAGATGATATTCTAATGATTGAACTTAATCGTTACACAGATGGACTGGCCTAACAAGAAAAAGAAGCAAATATAAGACTCTATGATATAGAGCCGAAAAGTCACATACGTGTATAGTGATGGTAATGAGTCAATAATATAAAAGTTAGGTTTAAATAAACGTTTAACAAAGGGAAGAGGTTACTTTACTAGTATCTAAAAGGGTATAGCTTTTGAGAAAAGCTTTTGATAAATTTTCGGTATATGGATATACTTAAGGGAACAAAATATCTTCATAGAACCCATAAGGGTTAGTTGAAGAGTAAAGGTTGAAGAAATCAAATATAATTGCCTGAAAATAATTACCATCCCCACACTTTGAGGAATGCAATTTTGAAGGGTCCAATGGCTGCTAAATGAAGAAAACACATCAGTTTACCATAATCATTGAAAACTATAGCACCTTGTATACTCTTGTACCTTGTACCACAACATTCAAAAGTTATGTTTTTAAACAGACAAAACTCTTGCTAATAAATCCCAGTCTTGTGTATTTTTCAGAATAACGAAAATGTACCAGAACGTTTAGGGGTAATTTGAAGAGAAGAAATTGCCGATGAACTAGAAAGGTGCAACTGTGAAGAGGCATAACAGAAAATAGTTATCTTTTTCAAACTTTCAGGGATGGAATTTTCAAAGGCTTCCCATTACAAGATTCTAAAATTGATTAAATGATACCTCTTTGGATGGTGGACTAACTAATGGTATAATGATAAAATTAACAGCTTATTTCAATAGCAAAAAGGGAGTCTAAGTTCTTGTTTGTTAGTTTAAGAACGTAGGCCATTTTAGGATAACCAAAGTAACTTTGTAACTTATACTACCATTTTAAATCGTTTAGTTTCTTCAATTTTTAAATCGTATTGCAGTCTTAAAAAAAATATGCTATCGAGCAATTTTTTGAATACCCTCTTGAAAACGAAATATTTTTAAACCCATGGGTTGACCAATACATTACCCTAGAAGAACGGGAAACTTATTAACATATTTGAGAGTAATTTGAACAGCGATAACTGAAGGTTGTTCCCTTGTAAGGGAAATTTAATTCCTTCGATGATCTTGAATGCGTTTCTTATCAGTAGTGGTAATTTTGTAAATGATCAAATATTTAATTAATATTCCAACTCTTCAAATTAATTATTAATTAAATTCGTGTGTTTGCCAGTATATAGCCGATCTTTAATAAGATATTCGAAGGGTGTGATGTAGGGCGATTCCAAACGATTGTCAGCAGATTTGGATAAAGGAAAGAAGGAAAAGAATTACCAATTGCTGCAATCCCATCCCCCTTCGTAATTAACAAAAATTTGAAGTTCACCAAATGTTCCTTGTTCTCTGCCAAGGATGGAATCTTGAAATGTTTGCGTTTTAGTTTTATTAATTATACATTTTAACCAAAGTTAGAGGGACATAAAATTTCGATGGGACATCGAGAAGATATTGAATAAGATAATTGGAAGATAAAAATAACCATTTCCGTAACAGCAGTTCAGCTCTGATATTCCAATAATTTGAGGCATGGAAGATTTTTCACTATCTCCTTTGAGATTGGAATCTTGAAAGGTTTCCGTTTAAAAAGTCTTAATTCTGCGATTTATCAAGTGTTTAATTAATGTTGTTACCCTCTAAATTAAATTCATGCAATCATTGCCAATAGTCAGCTCTATCCAGAGTATTGTTAAGAGATAAGCAAGCCTAATGAGTCATTGAGAATACCTTCGGTAGGGAAGGCAACAAAATATTCGAAGCAAGTTTGATCAGCGTTGAAGGAAACGAAGGGCCATTTTCATAACCGCAGTTCAATTGTCTTAATTAAATGACATTTTGCAGTTTGGTAAATTTGTTTGAGTATGAAATCTTGAAAAGTTACCTTTACAAGATTGAGTATTGACATTTTATCAAATATTTAGTGAATATTATTAATCTTTGTAATAAACTCAAGCTTTAACCAATAAACATCCTTAGTTGTAGAGCTAGGGTATTCGAAGGATGTAATGGAAGACGGCTTACAAAAGATAGCAAACTGATTTCATAATTGGTGTAAGAAAATAAGGACCACTTCCATAACCGCAATTCAACTATGATTTTCTTAATTAACTATTATTGTGTGATTTGGAAGATTTTCTTTCCTGAGGTTAAAAAGTTCAATAGTCTCGAAAAGGATGACTAAAAAATCATTCGAAAGCTGAGTTTTCGAAATTGAAAATCCTGGAGCCATTGGGTTAGTCAGTTAGTGTCCTTGACAACGTCCAAGTTCTAGCGTGCACAATCTATTTCGGCGGTTACGAATTCCGGAAGGTCCGCGACCTTGACGCTGCCGGACTCCGGACGGCGGTCGCACTCAACGTATGATCACCCTCACCAGAGTGCGCCTTCCACCAATGGTAAGTCACGAGGTGGAGCACAAGGTTTTATAAACACCAGAGAGCGATTTGCGCGGCGGTACCGCGGTAAAAATATAGGCCAGTGCATCGAAGTGATTGTGCGAGAACGGTTGTGAACAGTGGTACTACTATGGACCTCTTCCAACGGTACCTCTTGGTGGTCGCGGCGTCGTGCCTGCTTTTGGAATTTTCTTTAGCCGTTCGTGTGGGTGCGAAAAAGAAGAAAGGTGAGTCAGGAACCCCGTGAAGATGGATATTTTGCGTGAAAACGGGATTTCTGTGTGTTGCGAAGGTTCTGCTCGGGTCTTAACCCAGAAATTCAACCACCATAACCTAACAGTGCTGCAGAAATATCAAGTGCCGATGTCTTCGGTTCATGCTGATTGCTGAAGTCACGTTAACTAATTTTTTTAGACGCGCGAGCCGCGTGCTTGCTCTACACTGTGTCAGTGTGTCGATCGACTCGTCGTACTTGAAGCTGTCTAGAGGCTTGAGACATGCTACTTCGCGGGTTCACTTACTTTAGTAAAAAGCCTTGAAAATTGGGAAATATTTTAATTCTTGAACACCCTTGCGTAACTTCCCTACAAAAGCGCGACGAAAAATTACTAACACCCAAAAATATCGGTACTTGGTATTAGTACACACACTGATTTTAAATAATATAATATCAAATTTAAAAGAAAGTACCAACTTATTTTTCAAAAATATTAAAATACGGAATGTTTGGGATAAACTGAAGAGTACCATATCAAAAAATGAAAACAAACCGAATATTAAGTAAATAGAAAGTTACGGAAATAAATTTTAATCAGAATGTTTATTTAGAAGATTAACATTATTTCTGAAATTTATTTCAGTCTACATAGGAATAAAAAGTACCTTAAAGGAATAGTTAATTCAACCAAATTTTTGAATTTTCCGCAATTAATTTAGAATAACCTTTTAAATTTTCTAAATTGTTTATAATATGGAAAACTCCTTCAGTGGGAATATGTAAATTACTGAGTTTGCAATATCCAAAAAATGTGAACAAATTAATTCTATTTGTATAGTAGTTTTATGTGTGTAAGTAAAATCATAATCCATATCCTAGCAACGTAACAACTTTACCAAAAATATGTCTACTAGGAAGGAATAATAATGAATACATGTTGAAATTTTAGTCATCCCTGGGTACACCAGATAATTTCAAGGCACAAGAATGTAAAGATCCATTACCATAATTCATAACTCAAACAAATATGCACTTAAAAGTTATATAAAGTGGCATATATTTTTTAATATTAATGGAGGTCGTGCATATTTTTCTTGGTTTCTTGGTTAAGAATTGTAAATTAAGGAAATTAAAAATTATAATTAGCCTAGAAGCAGTTATCCCTAAGCCCTAAAAAATCAAGTTTTATTGGTTTAAGTTTTTAATACTAAAATAAATGATAATCCAGGAGGATTAATTAATTTGAATACGGTAGTTTCGGTTTAACCTTAATCTTCATAAAGCTGCGCAAATTAAATATAATCCGAAGATTACGCAAATATTATAAAACGGTTTAAAACTGCAGGCTATTTCCCAACACGTAATCAATCAATTTATATTGCAAATTTATTAGCTTTCCATAATCGCAATAAAATTTTAGCAACAGTTTCTTCTTTACTTCGTCCTTGCAGCTTTTGCGGTTTAAATTAGCATTATTTTCTCTAAGTAATATTTTTGGCAAGGATTTTATGGGTGATAAAATTTAATAGGAAATTATGTCTTAGTGCTGTTTGGCTGCACTGCAAAAGTTTAATCTTTTCTTTGCACTAAAATTAGAATCTTTGTGTCAATAAAAACTAAAGTGGATTATTATTTAATTATGTTTTTATGACTTAGAGCTACCGTTACTATTTCTTTCCTATTATCGAATTAGTTGCCCGTCTAAAAGTTAATTAGGAGGATTAAAGTAAAAAGATAACAACTTTTGGACGCTTTTATTGTTTGATTCTTATTGTTGAATTGAACTTGTTAGTAAAATAATTATTTGAAGTAGTTATTAAATCCTGCCCATTGAAACCTTAGCTTTCTCGAACTTGTACCTCAAACGCAGTTTATATATCTATAACCAATGGGAATCGAACCCATGATTCTTCACTAGAAGTTAGTTCACTTTGATGAATAATATTTTTAACTTAACAATTAGTAAATCAGTATTCTAATTATAATTTAAAAACTTAAATTTTTTTTAATGTAACAATTTATTTTATTTATATATACTTGTAGAAAATAGTTTTCTACAAATTGTACTGATTAATATTCAATATTTATTTTTTTCTCCGGCTAAACGGGAAGTACTACCAATTTAAATGAAGTTTATAATTTTCTTACGTTTTTAAATAAATTAAGCACTGAAAAAACGCCATGAGAAAGGGCGCTATTTAAACTTTAGTAGCATTTCCGGTTTAACTGGAAAAAGATAAAAGGTATTAACCATTGTTGTTTTGTAAATCCATAGGAAATACTTGCAACAATAATTTCTATATGTTTATATTCAAAAATACAAAAATATAGTCCGAATACACTTTTAAAAACGGCTCTGAATGTATTTTTCATTTTCCAGTTTTTTAACTCAATGGGACGCCCACAGATTTAACAAATTAAAGATTACTTTAATACATTACAATTTAGAAATATCAGGTACGTTTGTTCATGTTGTAATTTAATATATTAAAACTCATTGATACACTTTGTGTTTTTTGAAACCGTAAACTTTTGTTTCAAATATATACGACAAAAACTATTGGGAATTTCTCTATAATCTGTGTTTCTTTTAAACAAACTAAAATTGATTATACAGTGTGATTCTAAACATGTGGGAAACAATGTAACCCTGTATAGCTGAGGATATTTAACCCCTAAATCATCTAGTAATTATAATTTAGGGGGAGGTAAATTTACATCAATTTATTAAAATATTAATAACTGTTTTGTTTCTTGTCCGATTCTCATAAACTTCGTTGTTCTGGAAAGCTAACAGTGCAAGCTTAATTCCAATCAAAAAAGTATGCAGTTGAGAATGAAAAGTGGATGAAATCTGACCCAGAAGTGAAAATAGGTTAAGACATGTGTAAGAATATATCTTGAACACTAGATTGTTAACCTAAGTTTTTTCTCTTGCTTCTGAGCTAGTATTCTGTTAATCAAAAAATAGATATTCCTCATTTTTTACAAAAATGTATTATTTAAAGGGTTATCTAACAAAGTGTGGAATAGAAATTACAATTTAAACACATACAACTAGTCGAGTCCGGACACTTAAACACGCGACACACAATCATAGGTCATTTAATCACGGACAGTTAAACACGCCGACACTTAATCACACGGACATTTAAACACATAGACATTTAAACACTGAGGCACATAATCACAGGGACATATAAACACATAGTACTACTGGCGTATAAAAACATTGTGAATTCCTATATGACTGCAGTGAAACCAAAATTTAAAAAATTATGGCAAATGGAGCTTTATTGCAATTAATTAGCATAAATAATACTTATATACATAATATATAACATATATATATATATATATAATGTGTGGTGGTAGCTCAGTTGGTAGAGCGCTCGCTTTCTGAATAAAACGTCGATTCTGGTTTGGGTTCGAAACCTAAGCAGAACTATGCAGATTTATAAAAATCTTGTCTGCAACCCACCACACACAATTTCCCAATTCGGCTTGCAACCGT
>JABXWE010030853.1:0-24320 GCA_014611495.1 Limonius californicus
GGTGTTCCATTTAAAAAAACACAAATTTATTCCATTGCTCCGTTCCTGTAACCCATAGTAAACAAGTGAGGACGTAAATGGATTCTGCAGGAAAAACTATGTAAAAGACTAATTTAAAATTATTCTGCACATCTAATAATAACCGAGATAAAAACAATTTTAAAAATAGCCAAATTTTAACAATCACCCTGTAGCTCCCTAACCGATCGCCATATTAAAGATCTGTTTGCGCTATTGTTATTTTCTCAAAAAAACAGCCCGAGACTGCTTAGTTAGTTTTTTGATATCTGTCATGGTTTCCGAGATACCCTGCAAAAACATCAAAAATGAGACACCCTGTACGTGCCCTTATAAGTGTCGTGTCCATATCAACACTCAACAAATTGAAGTGAACGATTTGTTGCTATATCCACCTTATTCACTTAATTTAGTTTCGTCTAACTTCTACAGGCTTTTTTTGTGGAAAGATATTTACGTCAAATGAAGAAGTTGAAGAAGTAGTTGAAGAATATTTTGCAGGGCTTGGGCAATCAAAAGTTTTGTGGTTATATAATAAATTTGCAGCACTTTTGGTCAAAGCACATTGCTGTTAAACGAAATTATATTGTCAAACAAAAATAATTTTAGGTTCATATAAACGATTTTAGTTCACGAAAATGTTTCTGCCTTCGTATTAGCAATTACGAAAACGGATATATATATATACACATCTACATATGTATATATATTGCTGTGTTATCTTACCCCTATTGTTTAATCAAACTTAGAGTCTATAAGTAAACTATTATTAATTGAGTAAGTCTCCGAAATAAACTGTTGCATAAAGTTTGGGCCGATTTTATTATAGTCTGGTCATTTCCGTCGGGTTTTCATTATTTTGTGCTGTTTGATGTTTAATTTTCGAGACTGCAGGATGGTGCTGAGTTGTATTTGTTAATATAGTAGCTTTTGCCATTCATCCTTGTGGTTTCTTATCTGCAAACATACTTTTCTTAGAATGTGTCTGACACGTATACTACATATGTAAACAAATATGTATTTTGCCCGCATTTTGACCTTTTCTGTGTAGATTTTGTAATACAGTTTTGTACTGGAGTGTGTTAAGAAAATATTTAAATGGTTTTTAATAATCCATTTAATTTAACAAATGTAGGCAATTTTAATAACTTAAAATATTTGTTCGCTTGTTATGCATCATGTTATACCCGTGTGGGATACAAAAATCTGTGCAATTTTCCGGAGAACAAGAAAATGAATTCAGATTTAAGGCAATTTAAAATAAGAAGGTATTTGTATAATGATTGTTAATTAAGTTTTGCAATTGTGTTCTACTTCCTGATTGCCTTTAGAAAATTGGGAGATCCGTCGCACTTAATTTTTCACTTAATGTTGTTTATCTCCCTGGCAACCCGCGCATAATATTGGTGTATAGTTCGTCTCTTTGACAACGGGCACACAATAATTGCATGTTAGCAGTTGTTTATAGTTCAGTAACCTGTAAATCACCGAAACAAAACTACGCTTGCTCGGGCACTCAATACATTTGTAAATTTGTAAATATTGTTAATTTGAAATTAATAAAACTACTCATAAACGTTATTTATTGTATCTTTGTGAATTTAAAGCATTTTCAAAGGCCACTTTAACGAATTTAAAGAAGAAAAGTGCATTCGAAAATAGAATTGAAAATCTGCGTACGTTGCATTAGTAATCCCCTTTTCGGCCGGCCTCGGTGGTCTAGTGGTTAGCGCGTTTGCCTTTAGATCCGAGGGACGCGGGTTCAAACCTGGCTGAGGTCGGCGAGATTTTTCTAGCGGGGAAAAATCTGAAAATGCGCCTTCTGTCGGATAAGAAGTAAAGCCGTAGGTCCTGTGCCACTACGATGTGTGACACGTTAAAAATCACTACTGAGGTTGGAATTACCCCAGATAGGCAAAATTCTTAGTAGTTAGGGTGTACAATGGGCCAAATGTGGCCTAAGTGCATAGAGATGCTTGGAAAACCGCGTCCTAGATCTCGCTCTTTCAAAGCAAGCAAGCAAATCCCCTTTTCGACCCTGCTTTATTGTTCGCTACGATTGACGTAACTAAATGTCAACTGAGTATATGACAACGTCAAATCTGGATTGTTGAAAGAAAAGTTTTAAACGTTTAATTTATTTAACATCAACGAATTAAATTTATAAACGGTTAAAGTGTTCTTAAAATTAGAAATCTGTGGGTAAAATTAAAATAATTTCCATTAATTACAAATTTAATAAAATTAACGATGATTAGAATTTTGGATGCAAGGTTATGTTTAGAAAGTCTAACAATTTTTCGATCCCCTCAATCGATATCTAAAGTTTTCTACTTGTCTGGTAGCAAAATAACAACTATGAATTTGGATGTACCAAGAGATTTTCTAGGAGAACTATAACAGCAGCAGGCGTACTTCAAGCAAATGCAGTGTGGTTATCTACGGTTGCAAACCAAATTTATACCAGCAATACCAACTTAAAAAGGATGCAAGTACAACCGAAAACAGGTGGGTAAGTTGCAAGTGCGGTAAACTTTTATTAAATCTTGATAAACTATTTCAATCGATCTTAATAATTTGTTTGCTTGTGGGTATGTTAATAAGGAAACTGAGATAGTTTGGTAAAGTATTATTGATTTCTCGTAGGTTATTATTCTGTTAGCAAGGTTTGTGTTAATTTTGATTAACTTTGAAAATGTTTTTATTAATTTATTTATAATTTAATGTAAATTTAATTGTCAACTTTCTTATGCTTTATTGGAAATATATCGTGTGAGATATCAATATGTAAGGAATTTTTGTAAGGAACATTTTGGTGTAAGTTTTTTGTGTAAGTTTAGCGATAAGAAAGTTATTGTAGTTTATAGAATTTTGTAATTATTTTGGCTAATTTAGATCTTCAATTTGATTGGTTGAAACCCTTGGCGTTGACACTTACAATTGAAGGTGTTGCTTCGTATCCTAGCAACGGAGAAAAAAATTGTAAAAATTTTTGTCTTGAAACAAAGTTAGTTGTAATTTATCCTTCGAAGAGGAAGTACGTTCTTTTCGCAACTCCGCAAACAATTTTAATTAGTGTTAAAAGCTTGTGTATATAAGTAAAAAATTTTCCCCGTTTATCTACGAGTTAAAGTGTTTCTTCCTTCTACGAACCTGAAATTTCCGATTTTCGGGAAGTATCGAAAGCGGCGTGGATTGATCCTCAATTTTTTTAACAAGCAGATTTGGTCGTTTGTGTATTGTTTACAGTTTGGCAAGTGAAAAGAAATGTCAACATCAAATAATAAAATTTTGTAATCTGCAAGTAATAAATAAATACATTTTATTAAATTCATCCAGTAAGGATATAAAAGGATGTTCGCCGTATTAAAAGTGTCATAATAAAAACAAAAACAAGTACCAGTAGAAATATAACCGAATCAAATTTGAGGTTAGAAGTTCAATTTTGTTTTTAACAATTTAAGAAAGAATTACTGGTGATTTAAAATGGGAAAGTGCTTACCAGTTATCCATCTACTTACCGTTTCCTGAGTTTGGATGCCTCCAATAACTGTTAACAACGTTTATCTACGAAACTGCCACTGACAACGCACCTGTAGCTCAACCTTTTGTGAGAACATCCGATAAGAAGTTTTCTGCCAAGCCCGCCACAGTTCAATCTTCGTCCAATTTGAATTTAAGGTACGAGGATAAAATTTACAATAAAATAAAAGAAGAACAAATAAATAAAATCCTCGTGGTTGTTTTATTATATTTATTTTTTGTATGACAAATGTGAATTTTTTGTAGGTAAAAAGGGAAAGCACAGATAATTGTGAAGAAAACTGTAATTAGATTTTTCCCTATGTTTTCTTTTTGTTGTGCTTGTTTGTTACCAGTTACGAGAGTTATTACAGAACGACTAATTGTAACAGCATCCCTGAGATCAACTAAAAAAGGTTTGTGAGAATATTTGACTTGTGTAAGTTAAACAATTTATGAATTTGTGTATTTTTGTTTATATCCATCTAGGAGAGGATATCTTGATTGAGATTTTAATTTTGTTTATGGCGCCCAACGTAGTAAGTTTAACCAGTCACAATTCTATTTGCTGTATTACATTACATACAATTTCTTTGATTTAAAAAAACCCCAAAGTATATAGAGGGTATCACAGCAATATATATCTCCTTGTTGAAGTAGTTTTAGTTATTGGTTAAATATTCTGATAGGTATCTCAATAATATAATAAGTGAAAACCTGTTTCGCACTAGAAATACAGTGGATAATAAATAGTTATATGAAAACTTCCAAATAAAACTTTGCTTTTGTATAAAACAGGGAGTACGTCAACCAGAAACTATTCTGGTTCTTTATTACTAGTATTAATTATTCATTCGCGTTTATCACGAACGTCGATAATATAATGTTATTTGTTGTTTGTTTTTCTTCACCCAACAAACTAAACAAAATGAAATATAAAGCAGCAATGGTATTTTGATTAGTAATTATTTTAAAACTAGATGGCGTTTGGCAATTATTGCAACCAACAAACAACACAAATATGTTAGAAAAGTATGTGTCGCATTTAATAGCAAAATCGTTTTCAGTTGAAGATACGTTAAATGTTATTTTTGAAAGACATGAAGATTTACTTCTTCATGTAGCTGTAGAAAACCCATATATGGCTATCGTAGCGGATAAACCTATAAAACTGGTTTTGCGGTCTTACCATAACTACCTAATATACACGCAGGGATCTAGGTTCTTAAATGGTACTTTAATACAACTCAAAAATAGCAATGTATGGGATGCTAGTGGTAGTCCAAGAGGAAGATATTTGGTAGTTGCACCCATTACTAATTATTTGGAAGAACTATTTGAAGTCTTATGGGATTCTGATATAATAAACGTAATAGTGATGATGTACTACGAGGATATGCCTTCGCCGATTTTGTATGTGTCAAGCCCAACGAAAAGGTGTGGTAAACATTTCGAACATTATTCGTATTCTCACCTTGATTCGCATAAAACAGTTTTTAATAATATCAATGGAATTTTAAAAGGTTGTAGAATTAAATTTGTTTCGCCTTTTCCAATTATTAAAGATTTAAAACGATCTGTTACATTCGGAAAAATAACTTACATGGTAAATTTAATGGGCGAATATCTAAAAACCAATATATCCTTAACTAGCGTAAAAAATGCAAACGAAATTGTTTACAGTCTAACTGAAGAGGTAGTTATAACACCACAATTGACAAGAAAATGGACTGTAGAGGATTCAGATGTTAGTGATCCAATCCATCGAGATGAACCTGTTTGGGTAATCCCCAAAGCACGTTCAATTTCCAAAGTTAAACTAATTTTAACAGTTTTTCATGAAAATGTATGGGAGGCAATTTTTGTGGTTATTCTTACAACTTTCTTGTTTTGGTGGATAACTACAAAGTTTATCAATGAGAAACCAGATTTTAACAGCATTTCTAGATGTGTTTTAGCTGTCTTGCAGCTTTCCATTAGTGGTATCACAAACCTTCTACCGATGAGTAAAGCGCTGCGTTTAATTGTTCTGTTTTATTCGTTTTATTGTGTTCAAATTATTACCTCTTTCCAAGCGAATTTAATAGGGGTTCTGACTAAACCTGGAACTGAGGCTCCAATTACTACCCTGGAGGAATTGGGAAACTCTGAACTTCCACTTATTATGCAAAATATTCATGGAGATAAAGCTATTGATATAAATATACAACGGTTAGTACATAAGATTTACGTCTCTCCTTCAGATTTTAACGCTACTAAAATTGTAATGAACATAGCTTACCAACATAATTGCGGTACGGCCCTTACGCGACAACATGTGCAACTGTTTGCCACGGAAAGTAAATTTTTGGACCTAATACAACATAATACTAGCTTACCAGTAATAGAAGTGACAATAGCAATGCGGAGAGGCCATTATTTTATGAACACGCTTAATAAAATTATAGGAAATCTAAACGAAAATGGATTTCCTCAAAAGATTTTGTCTGATGCTGCAACAAGGCATTACATTGAAGAAATTGATCCGGGAATCGTTCTAACCATTAACCACGTGATGGGGGTTTTTATCTGGTGGATAGTTGGATTGTTGATTGCAATTGGAGTGTTTGTGATAGAATTATACTTATATTTCAAAAAGTAAAATATTAACACAGCTTAAATTTTTTTAATATGTATGTAAAATTTTATATTGAGTGGGTCAATGAAAACGAAACAGACCCGATTTTTCATTTGTCGTCATTTTTTTTAAAATCGCTCGCACCCGTCAATTTTTGTTTTGAGGGGGAAACCTTTTGCGTTTATTTGCAACCTTGTCACTTCAACCTCCTAGGGGTGGTGGGCTTCACCCCTAAAACTTTAAATAAAAAAGGGGGTCGAGTGATACATCATTTTAAATGGTTTAAAATATAGTTTCAACGCTTCCTAGCTTTTCAAAATCGGATCAGTAGTTTTCGAGAAAGATAGTAACTCGCCAAAAACCAATATATCAAGATTTTTCACTTACTTATATCATAATTTTCACCAGTAATGTTTTATTGATTAAGAAATTTACCTTAACTTTCACTTTATTCATCATTGACAGCCTTTTTGTCCCACTGCTGGGCATCGCCTCTCCTCTGTCACGTGTTCCCCCTCAGCGGTAAGGCAGAAACACGGGGGACCTACAGTTTAACGTCGAGTCCGAATGACAGCAATTCAATAGAAGGGTTTTAGAATTAAGATCCCACAGTTGCAAGCCGAATTGGGAAATTGTGTGTGGTGGGTTGTAGATAAGATTTTTATTAATTTGCATAGTAATGCTTAGGTTTCGAACCCAAGCTAGAATCAACGTTTTACTCACAAAGAGAACGCTCTACCAACTGAGCTACCACCACATATCACTATATTAAATGTTCGAAATGTTGATCGCCAACATCCATACAGTAGTACAGGTTTTGCTGGAAACGGTCGCGGACGTTTTGAAGCATTTCTGGGTTAATTTGCCGGCATTCGTTGTTGATCCGTTTACCCAAATCATTCTGGCGGAGTATTATATATTTTACTTTTTGTGTGGCCCCGCAGAAAGAAGTCTAAAGGGTAATGAACAAAATTCTAATAAGCATGTCAATCGAAAGTACGTTCTTGGGCTAGTGACCAAATTTCGGGAGACGGGAACCGTGGCAAATTGAAATTCCATCCGTTTAAAATCCACCTTGTCCAAGAATTAAACGAAGATGACTTTGACAGACGTTTGGAATTTTGCGAAAATACGAGTGAACGGATAAATAATAACCCAAATTTGCTTTTTAACATTTGTTTTTCGGATGAGTGTGAGTGTTCGTTTTTTGTGAACGGGATTGTTAATTGCCATAACCGTCGCTACTGAGCCGATACAAACCCTCGCATATTCCTTTTTTTCTACCAGGAAATTTAACAGGAGAAATGTATTTGGATTTAATACGAGATCATGTTGATCCAGCAGTAACGGAAATTATGGAATAAAATGACCGTTACAATGTAAATCAGTTGATGTGTCCGCAAGACAGAGCACCTCCACACTATGTCCTTGTTCGTTAGTGTCTAGTAGGCAGAAGAGGAGTAGTGGAGTGGCCTGAGAGGTCACCAGATTTAAGCCCTTTAGGTTTCTTTCTGTGGGACCACATAAAAAGTAAAATTTATGGTACTCAGTCAGAATGATTTGCGTAAACGGATCAACAACGAATGGCGGCAAATTATCCCAGAAATACTTCAGAACGCCCGAAACCGTTTTCAACAACACCTCTACTACTGTATGGATGCTGGAGGTCAACATTTCGAACATTTAATAAAGTAAAAGTTAAGGTAAATTTCTTAATCAATAAAACATTGCTGGTGTAAATGAAAAATCCTGAATTATTGGTTTTTGTCGGGTTACTATCTTTAAAAGGCATTTTCTCGAAAACTACTTATCCAAATCTGAAAAACTGGGAAGCGTCGAAACTGGAATCTAATGACCTTTAAAATGATGTATCACTCGACCCCTTTCCACATTTAAAATTTTAGGGGTGAAGCTCACCACCCCTAGGGGGATTTTTTTAAAAATGACGAGAAATATGAAAAGTCGGGTCTGTTTCGTTTTCAAGGACTGAAGGATGCTCAAGTTTCGCTAGCCTTTGTAGATAGCATCAATACGTTTTGATAATGCTACCTGCAGCGGTTGGCGATACCTCAGCACCTATCAATCATTATTAGACACAAACCGCGGAAGCCTGAAATTTTCTAGGTAGAGTCGCATATTGGGGTCAGCAAGTATAAGACTACCGCCGTTGATTTTTGAAAGTTACTTCGAAAATGGTGTAAAGAGTTGATGGAGTTTGGACATCTTTTCTTGAAAACTGCCTTGAAACATTCTGCGAAGTGTTTGCAAATGATGCTTTTGTACGCCAGAAGAGTGTACAAGTTAAATTCTCGTGAAAATGTAAATGTCGTTAAAAAATGTAGTGGTCGGAAGACAAATTGCAGAGGAAGTTATTGTAGCAGTGACTGAAATAATGGTTACAGAGACACCCACTTAGGTAATATTGAACAGTTTATTAAAATAAAACATAAAGTAATTTTGGTTGCTGCTCTATATATGTTGGGTTGCGTCAATAACGTTTGTGATATTACAACTTGGCTGGCTTACTTTTATGTAAATTGACTTTGGAGTGAACTGCTGTAAAGTTTTATTCAATCTTATTAAGTACTTTTTTAGCTTTAATCTAGTTGTTCTTTGTTCAGTTTGTTATTGTGAGTGATATTTTAAAAATTACTTATTTAATAAATTACATTTTACATGGAATTTTTTTTGTTTATTTTTTCGATACTTTACAGCTTACGTAGCCGATTGGATGGTGCAGTGGATGGAGGAGAATACAATTCGCAATTCCCGTTGTGGTCCCATTTTTAATTAATTGGTTCAGTAGCATGGTAGCGGGATGGGGGTGGTGGTATGGGGGTTTAAGGGTGCACCATGTTATACATGCTGCATTGTTTTAAATCATCGGTCCATCTTGCCTGCGGACGGCCCCTGTTGCGATAGGCCGCTTACCTGGGTCTGAGGTGTCTACATCGTGTCGAGTGACGTGCCCCGCCCAGTTCCACTTGAGAGTTGTTATACCGTGAGTTCAAAAAGTAATTACATAACGGTTGGCCATGGAATAATAACATAATGTCTAATGCAAGCTTTATATACCAATTGACGTTTAGGCACAGCCTTTCTAGCGCCGACTAGCTCAAGCGTCAGTATCTAACCGGCAGTGTTATGTTAGGTTAAGTTGCAAGGTAAATGTAAATAAATCAATTTTTGAAGAAATGAGTTCTATTATTTCAAATTAGACGATAACAGTAACAACTAAATTACTACACTATTAAACAAATCATAACAAGTAGGTAATCATTAAAATTGGAAATTATAATATTTTTATTTCACAGGTACATAAAAATAAACATAAAAAACTAAAGAAGCTGTTCAAAATGATCACCGTTTTCCTGCAGACACAAATTTACTCGTATTTTCATACTATTAAAAGCATTTATAAGTTATATTGGCACACTGTTCCGTAATTTTGTTTTGCATTTCCTCGATATTGTTAATAGGGGTCTTGTATACATTATTTTTCAGATAAGGGAATATAAAGTAATCTAAAATAGTCAAGCCTGGTGATCTAGGTGGAAATTTAGGATTTGAACGAAAACTAATTATTCGATCGTCAAAAAATTCACGAAGGTAATTGTCTAATTGAGGGTCACTCGAGCGGTGTGGGCCGTCGCGCCATCCTGTTGGAAGTAGCCTTGCTGGAGCTCATCCTCGTAAAGCTGATTAATAAATTCACGTACAATATTTCAGTATCTCTGAGCAGTAACAGTTCGGTGAAAAAATATGGGTCCGATAATACGTCTTCGAGACACAGCAATCCAAACACCAACTTGTAACGGGTGAAGAGGAGATTTGCGAAAAGTATGCGGATTTTCAGCACTCCATAACCTCATATTTTGTTAGTTTATATACCCCGAAAGGGTAAACCAGGCCTCGTCAGAAAAAGACGTTACATTTAGCAATTCGTCGTTGTTCATTAAATTTGGTTGGAACCACTGACAATACAAAATTCTCCTATTGTGATCTGCTGGCAGCAATTTATGTGAAGCAAGAATTTTGTATGGGAAAAGCATTAAATCTTTTTTGACAATAGTATGGCAAGTTCCTAATCAACACATCTTCTGAGTGCGCTGTAAAAATCTTCTTCAAGGACAGCAATATCTGGAAATTGTTGCCGTTCCTCTAGACATGGCACCGCACTATAAATCCATTCGCCGTTTTCTCGGAAACCATTTCGAAAATATTATTCAATCATAAATGTTTTGTGTTCTATTGTAAGAACCACTATAATTGTATCTTAATTGAATTTTCAATATAAACTTGTGACAACAACAACAGCGATGACAGTTAATGAATTTTAAAGCTTGCTGTTAACATTACTTTTATTTTCCATGGCCAACCCTTATGTAATTACTTTTTGAACTCACGGTACTTTCAATCGTGTCTTGTAAGAGTGATGCCCAGTATCGCGCGTTCTATTGCTGTCTGAGCTACACAGATTTTGTTTGTGGTTTTCGTAGTTCATGTGATAGTCTTCGCTCCATAGGTTAGCACTGGCGGTACACATTGGATAAAAGTTTTTCTTTTAAGACATATAGGGAGATCTAATTTCAAAACATATCTCTATTTTCCGAAGGCTGCCCAGGTCAGCCATATGCGACGGGCAGCTTGATGTGTTTGCTTGTATTCCAATGCTAATTAGCATCTGAGCAACAAGTTCGGACGACTTGCGGCCCTTCCGACATGTGTTTTTGGCACATAACTGTATAAACCTGATATTTAAAATACCTACAACCGTAGTATGATAATCTATGATTTCCTTTGTGTATTGTATGAAAAATATTGAGATAAGGAGGAAGCACAACAAGGTAGGTAGGAATCTCAGTAAGCTGTCGGTATTTGGCCTTTTCATGCAGATCTTCGTTTAGTTGTGACTTAAAAGGGTGGGCCACTTGTTTTGCCTTACTCCGTTCATTGTATCAATTAAGATTTTCTTTCGGTAATCGTTTTCTGTGGACTTTTCCTTCCTCTCTGTTAGCAGAAGACCAATTGCATCGGTTTTTTATGGCTGACGAAAACGAGCGTATGGCCCGTAGCAACCACTGATGATGGTACTATGTTATTGAATAAAGATTTAAATAAAAAAGTGATTTTTTATTAAACAAATCGGATTTACATAAATAGATCTTAATAATACTTTAGCAAAAAGTGTAATTGTTTCTATTCTATTACGCCGAAGCACATTTGCACTTGCTGTCTTTAATACTGCAATATAATCTTTTAGGACGCCTGCAAAAACGTATTTTATCTGCTAACTAAGATTACATAATTATCGATATATGGTTTCATATTCTTAATTTACAAAGATATTTTCGTTGCGTGACTAAAGTTTGTTTTATGTTGTATTATACATATATAATCTATTTAGTAATTCGTAATAGCTTTGATCAAATGTCAAATGTTAGTTTACGTTTACAAAACTTTGCTTTTGTGTAAAATTACTAATACTTAAGGCAGCAAAAATGTAGGAGCTCTTTCCGTTATATCTATTAATTATTTATTCAATTTTATTCCGTACATCAATAACACATTTAGATTTCTCGGTGTTTGTACTTACTTTGCGGCAAATAAAATGGAATACAAAACGATTGGTTTTGTATTAATAAAAATAATAAATTTAAATTATGCTTGTTTGCTATTGGATTCGATAAATATCACAGATAAACTAACACAACACGTTTCGCATTTAGTAGAAGAAGAATTTTTAAACGAGGACACAATCAATATTATTTTCGAGGAAGATGTAGAAATATTTCATCAAACAGCAGTTCTGAATCCACGATTAGTTTTCACGGTAGATAAACCAACAAAACTGACTTTGAGGTTTTACCACAACTACCTAGTTTTTACCGGTGGTTACCCCTCTTTAAATAATACTTTGATACGACTTAAAAACAGCAATATTTGGGATGACAGCGGTAGCCCAAGAGGAAAATATGTGGTAGTTACACTCACGACAGACCATACAAGGGAACTATTTGACAGGTTGTGGAATTTTGATATTATGAACATAATAATAATGATATATGAGGAGGAGAGAACTGTACCAATATTGTATGCATCCAGTCCTGAAAAACACTGCGGTCGACATTTTGTCCAACGGCCATTTTCAAAATATAATTCGCTCACACCTCTTTTCAGTCAAATGGATCCAATTGTGAAAGGATGTGGATTAAAATTTGTAACCTATGGTCCACTGATCAGAAATTTAAGGACATCCGTAACAGTAGGAAAAACAAATATCATGATGAGTTTGATAGGCGACTTTTTGAATACGAATGTGACATTTGTTGACATAAACGATGTAAATCATACTTTACATAACGCAACCAAAGAGGTACTCCTAATATCACACTTTTCCAAAATATCCATTACTTCAGAGTACGACGGTAGTGATACCATACACCAAGATCACGCAGTATGGGTTGTTCCTAAAATGGGCGCAATTTCTAAAGTAAATTTCATTGCAGCAGTATTCGACAAAAATGTTTGGTTGGCAATCCTTCTGGTTTTCGTTGTAACATTAATCTTATGGTCATTAAGTGCGAAGTGTACGAATGAGAAAACTGATTTCAAAAACGTTTTCAGATGCATTTTAGCAGTTTTGCAGCTATCAGTGTGCGGTATTACAAGCCTTGTGCCAGTAAGCAACACCCTGCGTTTACTTGTTCTAGTGTACTCATTTTACTGTATAGAAATCATTACATCTTTTCAAGCTAATTTAATAAGTGTTCTGACACAACCAGGAAATGAAGCTCCCATCGACACAGTACAACAGTTAGTACAAGCCAATATTCCTCCAGTTTCGGTAAATATGCAGTCACTAGCGGATGCTCATTTGTTAAGAATTATAGAACCAGTGCGTAAGGTGTACCTTACTTCTTCAGAATTCAATACTACTCAAATTGTAATGCACACTGCTTATCACCATAACAGTAGCTTCATTGTTACGTATCAACATTTAAAATTATTCCCAACAGAAGAAAAATTAGTAGATACAATAAAACAGCAGTTTGGCTTAGGAGGATCAGCAGTAACAGTGGCTATGCGAAAGGGCCACTACTTTATGAATACATTTAATAAAATCATTAGTAAATTACACGAAAACGGATTTTCTCAAAAAATCTTATCAGATGCCGCAACGCAACATTATGTAGATCAAGGTTCTTTGAAAATTGCTCTTTCCATTTATCATCTGGCAGGAATTTTTGTTTGGTGGGCAGTTGGACTATCTCTCGCAATCGGTGTGTTTGTGATAGAATTATTTAAATTGCGTTCGCAGTTGTTATTACATCAATTAACATATTTTAAGAAATGTTTCGTTCGCAGAAGTTTATACTCGTGCTGTTCTGTTCTGTTTCACATAACTAGGTATCTGAAGGTAACATTAAGCGAAATGGATGCTGCATGTAAATGTACCACCGTCCATTGCGAGACTAGTTAAATATTCAAATACCGACCTGAAAAGTAAAAATTGGAGAAAAACCAACAGAACAAATAAAATAAACAAAGGCATTAGGGAACGGCTAATTCCCTCAGTCCTATTTGTTAAATTTTTTAATAGACGCAATGTTAGATTCTGTAAGAATCAACAAGGCTATAAAATAGACAATACAAACATAAATATTTTCTGCTACGCCGACGATGCTGTTCTTCTGGCAGCTAACGAAGATAATCTACAGCGCGTCCTCTACCGATTCACGAAAACTGCTGAAAAATGCAACATGCAAGTATCGACATATCAAAGAGCAGTATATTTATACAATATACTGCTCTTTGGACATATGTACCTATATCTTACGCAGCCGAAAACTGGCAGATACCCGAAATACGAAACAACGCATGAATACCACTGCGATTATAGGCAAAACAAGGCTTAATATAATACCCAACAGAGATATTCGACAGCAATGTAAAATAGAAGACATAACAGAATGGGAGAAAAAAACAAAAAAAAAGGTTGGAACGAACATGTTGATACAGCCAATGCCGACAGACTGATAAGAACAGTAAAACATTTAAGTATATCTGGAAAATGAGATAGAGGCAGGCCACTCAAAAGATGGAAGGAAAGTTGGCTAACATCATCAATGGACACACCCTGATTTGAAACTTCGTGGAATAACAGATTTAAGTCTAATCAAAGAGTTAGGCGAAGAAGCATGCTGCATTACTCTTGTATGTATGTAGATAAAGTACTGTAAATGTGGAAACAAGAATGCAAAGATGCAGCCACTCTGACAGATGACTATGAGAGGTCATAGCTACTTGCTTACAAATTAAATACCCGAAAGCTAAAAGTGACTATATAAAGGTGAAATGAAGGAAAAGATTGAAAAAGGACCGCGAGTAACAGCTGCTTAAAATATTATGAGACAAAAACATTCTCGTAACACACTGCCTGTATTGTTGAAAAGTTAGTGTTCTATGGAGTAGAAACATGGCAGTTGCCGGAGAGGCACAAAGCACAACTCAAATCTATAGAAACGAAATGTTGGAGACAAATAATGCAGGTAGAGAAAGATATAAGAGAAGGAATGGAAAAATATCACTTAGACAGTATGGGGTATCCATGGACGAACATGAACAAACAGGATTGGCCATAAACATCAATAAATCAGAGTAACTGTTCCTCTTCTTCGTCAGATTATTTGGATATCCACTCCTGAATGTAGGCCTCCTCCAATCGTTTTCACGTTTTCCTGCATAAAGCTGTTTGTATGTAGTTTTTTCTGCTACTTTTTGGAGATCATCTTGCTAATGCTTCTGGGGTCACCCCACACTTCTTTTGTAGTTCTTGGGCGCCCACTTAGCTGGATTTTCTCTTGTAACGTGACCCGCCCGTTTCCATTTAGATTCAGCTACTCTTTGAAATACGTCCGTGACTCTTGTTCTGTTTCTGAATTGATATCATCGTTTTTTATCCGATTCTTATACTGATCCCCAGCATTGCACGTTCCATCGCTCTCTGAGTTGTTTCGAGTCTCTTCGCGCTTCTATCTCTAAGAGTTATGGTCTGTAGACCGTATCTGGTTACAGGTAAAACACATATGTCATACACCTTCCTATTTCGGTTTAGGGGATACTATGCCGCCCAATGCCGCCCAGCTAATCCTAGTCTTCTTGTTATTTCAGTAGTTTGGTTTTCTTTTCCTACCTTGATGTTATGCCCCAAGTATGCCTATTCATTAATAGTATCTATACCGTGATTTTAGATGGTGGTTTGGGTATTTTCTCGAAACAATATTTACGTTTTTGAAAACTATACTTTAAGAGGAGAGCGATATCATCAGCGAAACGGTGATGATTTAGGAAGTTTCCATTCATATTGATGCTTTTGTTTTTCGAGGATAGGCTTTTAAAGATATCTTCCCTCGTCAAAGTAAAAAGCTTTGGGCATATAACGTCCCCTTGACGCATACCTTTCTCTAATTTGATCTTTTTCGTAACCATGTCTTCGTCAACGTTTACCTGTGTAGTAGCGTTCTCATGTAGATGTTTCAATAGGTTGTAGTACCTTGGGTGCATTCTTGCTTCATTCATTTCTTTCAGGATTGCCCATATTTCGATCGAATCGAAGGCTTTTTCGTAAACTACGAAAGAAATGTGCAGGGGGATGTTATATTCCGTGCATTTCTTTACTAAATTGCATATGATTTGCAGGTAGTCCATCGTACTAAAACCGCTAGTTGGTAGGAATCGAGTTTAATTGTCATGCGGTTCGTCAGAATTATGCTAGTAGCTTGTATAAATGGGCTAACAAAGTGTTTTCTTCCTTTAAGCATATGTTTAGCAAAATAATAAGAGATTGTTTCAGCGCTTCTTCTTCTATTTGCAACATTTCTGCGGTGACTTCATCTACTGCTGGGGCTTTCCTGTATTTCATTTGCTTGAGAGCGGCTCGGAATTCAGCTGTGTTTATTTCAGGGAGTTCTTTTGATCCCGCATTTTGAATATTTTTCTTCTATGTTTTTGGTGTAGGGGTCGACGATATATACATTTCTTCATAAAAATTTTGAATTATTTTAATAACTTTATCTTTTTTTGTTACTTTTCACCATATTCATTCTTAATTTTAAATAGTTTAGTTTTTCCTCTAGATATATTTAATTTCAGTACTCTAAGGGTAACTATTGGTTGGCAACAATTAGAACAGTTATCTATAGAAAACGGATGTATACAAGCAGTGATGAACTGCAAATACCTAACAGTTATTTCCATTAAACTAGGTAGTAGCGATGAGGAAATAATTGAAGGAATAAATACGAGTAGACATGAATTTCTAAATTTGTTATTGTAGGAGAGAAGTATTAGAAAATAATCAAAGAAACTATACAAAAGCATTGTCCAAAGAGTAACAATCTTTGGCGCAGAAGTGTACAACCTAGCAAGCAGAATAGCAACAAACGGTTAGCTAACAAAATTGAATGTACGAGAAGAAATTGCAGAATATAAAGCAAAAGTTCCTAATGAAAAACCAAATAGAGGGCGATCAAGAAGAAGTTGGAGAGCCACACACGATGCTATGAGGGCGCGAAACTTAAACGAAGTATCTTGTTATGACAAGATAAGATGGAAATTGGGGATAGGTGGTACCATCCACAGAAATCCTATACAAGGGCATTTCAGCCATATGGAAGACAGTTGACGACCAAAAAGTTAATGTGATTGGAATTTACCTCAAGGCGCTTTGAGAGATCAGCCGATATCGAAGAAGTTATTGGGTTCCGGAACACTGGGATAGAGGTTATATTTAAACAGCAGGAAGAAAAAGAAGAAGAAGATAACATAACATATAAATTAGCAAAATTATTGAATTATACATTTTTTTAAATTATCAGTTGAATAGCAAGTTTCTCAAAATGGACTAACGTGTAAATTATGTATGGCACATGTTTAAATGCATATATTGTAAAAACCAGTGTTGTATAAGTTGTAATAAAAAATGGATTGGAAACTAAAAGTAGCTTCTTATTTTATAGATACACTCTTGTGGTTTTAATCATTATTACATTATAGTATTATATGTACAATAACTCTTAAAATTAGAATAATGCAAAAATTGCTAACAGTGGTTACAGCAGCTGGGTGACGTAGCAAGAGGTCACTGCTTTATCAAGTTTTTGCACATCGAAATTCTCTAATGAAGTCTCAAAAATGCCTTGGAAATTCTATACCATTTTTTGGAGTCTGTGAAGTCGAAGGCGATTTTTTAGTTTTCCGTAGTTGTTGATTTGGTGGCAATCTATCAGTTACGGTGCTGGGTATAAGTTCACATTCAGGAAAAATGTCCTAATTAAATAGGGGGATATCTGATACTCTGAAACCAACTCTAATGTTATTTGGACTCGCAGTCAAGGAAAATGAAGTATCCACAATTCCGGGTATATTCGGGAATCACAAGCTGTATTAACATACTTTTTAAGAGGTCTATATGCACCCCTATCTGTAGGTTGTACTTTGTGGCTGCAGTGCGACGGAAACGATAGGACATTCACACCACTGTCTTTTAAATAGTTTAAGGCATTAATGGACAATTGAGAATCGTGATTGACCAATAATAATAACATTGACTGCTCTTTGCTGCATTTGACGTTCCTAACGAAGTATTTAGCAAATCGTAGAAAATGCTCTTCTTTCATCCAGCCGGATGGGTTGGCACAACGGGCACGTCCTGGCGCGCGTCGTTTAGACAATGTTCTTTGAAGTGCACCTTTGGAAAAACAAAGACAGGAGGCATTGAATTACCTGTAGCTGAAACTACCAGAGCCATGGAGAGCAGTGTTTCACTGTTTCCCTTTCAGCGGACGTCATTTTTTTAATAATCCTTTTCTGGCAACTATGCGGTCGGTCTTCTGGACAGTCGTAATGCCAGTTACATCCGTATTCCATATATCACAAGCTTGACAGTGATAACGACCCATGACTATCTGCAAGTTATCAAAGAATTTATTGACATTGTGATTGTTGAAAGCTCTAGCCAAACTTGTTGCTTCGAGAGTACGAATCGACAGGGTGAGATTTCGATTTAAAAAGAAATAAACTAGTCAGGTTCTGTCATTTTTGATATTTTCCATGAATCAGGTATTGGCTTTTTGAGATATGCTGCATATTGGTAAGCAAACTTTCGAACTTCGTTTGGGGAAAATGCAAAGTATACATTAGAAGTTCCTTTCAAATAGTCACACAGTTCGGTTTTTTTATTGGTGGAGAATATCTGAAACACATGAATACCCGTAAGTGCGATCCTGCAGTTTTCGGAATTAGTTGCTCAGAGACCAAGGTTAGTACTGCACAGGTACCTACGTTTTGGGTTGGTTAATAGGTAAATTCGTAGTCAAAAGTCTCGGCCTTGGTAAGTTCATCTTCAGAAATTTTGGTGCAATATCTAGCTAAAGAACGGAATGGTATATTGTGTTTTCCTGCAGAAGATCTAATGCTCTGTTTGTAGTTTCTAATTTCACTCCACCAGCGCTACGGAGACGGTAATTAATTATGTTTTTTTTGTTTTATTGCGGTTTGTACATACTTTTAGCTTACGAAGAAAACTGGCTGAGGCTATTTTGATCTTGTGAAGTTACCGTTACTGTCGTTTCGTAGTTGTAAGGCTGACTAGTGGGTCGAATTCTGTGCAGGCAAGATTCAACATTACAGTGAGGAATACCGTGTATTTTCCTTGTCCGTTGTTACAGATAAAAATTAGCCTTCTCTCTTCTTGTTGGAGTATAGCTATAAAAAAGACTCCCGACTCTATACGTATTTTGCTACTGATGTACATACCATCCACTCCTGTCCGTTGTTCCAAGTGTATACCTAGTACAACGCTCCGATAAAGAACTCGACATCTAATTCCGTCTAAAATTATAGGCGCCATTTAAAGCACATCTTGAGTACATATACCGATACGGATTCGCTGTGTCCTGTACATCATTCGGGCCTTGCACGCAACTATCTGTTGGGGCTAGAATTGTCCGTCTAGCTCTCTCCTTTCTTTGTTCTCTCGTCTTTGTTCTTAGGGGCGCCGACCACGCCTAATTCAGTTTGACTTAGAGTTTCCCTTCGGCCTGCGACGCTGGTAAGACGCCAATTATCTGCATCATTATTAATTAGCAGTTGAGTTTGCAATTAGTGATTTTTCTTCTGTTGTTCGCTAGTGCTTGGACAACTTTTGCACACGTCTTAAGGCCGCCGTTTTTATTAGATATATTTGATGTGCAATAAAATCGACTCTGGTTCTTTATTGAACGCCTGTTGTTTTGTTTGTTACTCTACCAACCATCTCTTATTTCGTTTAATATACATATTTATAAGTCTTGAAAGGGCTACGCCAAATGTGCTATCTTTTATCTACGTTGTTCAAAATATATCTCAACTCAGCATTACAACGACGAAGAAGAAAATGCCCAGGAATGGGATTTCCGATTTCGAACGATACAGCGATATACATCTTGCATTTTTCAGACGATCAGGTGTTAATAGCATACGATAGACAAGACTTACCATGTATGTGCCGAGAACTAAAATAGGAATAATAAAAATGGGGCTTGGAGATGAATACAGAAAAACCCAAATATTTGTGTGTTGGAGGAACATCAGAAAATCTCCAATTAGAGAATAATGACACTATCAAAATCAACGAAGAAGTTGTATATTTAGGAGTTACAATAATCATTTTGGATAAAAGGTACAAAAAATTGGTTTTTTCAAAATAATTCAAAATAATTCCTCAACGGTTGATCCTACGACAAAAATGTTTGATACATATTTGAAGAAGACTAAATTCCCTACAGTATGTGTAACGAGTTATAGCGGCGGAAACGTGAACATTCTTCCAAGAAATCGTCCAACTCCTCGTTTTTCTCATTTTTGGAAATCATTTGGAGCTATTCTTTACATAATTATGATAATTTTGTTAGTTCAAAGTCAACTCATTTCCACACCATCACGAGGTAGAGTAAACGGCGCGTTTTTTTAAATTGTGGTATCCCCAGTAGGCCTAATCCACAGATGTTCTTTTTTTGCAATTGAGTGAGTACGGCTCGTATTCCGTAATTTATGTCATCGAGTACGTTTATATTATTTCTTATTTTTTGACGGTCCGGGTCGGTGTATGTTGATGTCTTCAGAATTGTCGTCGTTAGTGTAATCCCATTTTCTGCACTAAGAATCTGGGCTTCCATCTACGTCATTGCCTCATCTTCGTCGTCGCTCTCGATGATGACCTCTGGTGCATTCTCGCATGATTCACCATTGCAGAATCCGCATACAACAGAGCACTTCAACCCACTTTTCCTGCAGCCACATGCTCCACCCCATCCCTTTTTGCAATTACATGAAACGACGTTTAATAAGGCATCTGGGGCAGGCTTCTCTGACATTGGTACTGGACTGAGCCCATTGGTACCGAGTTTCCAGCCCCAGCCGGATGGATTTTTTGGGACTCCGCACCATTTTTGGACTTGGTTGTAGGTCCTAAACGCATGGTACCGTGCAGCATCCGTCGTTGGTGGTAAGGAAGCTAGATTGAATTTGATTTTTATTGTCGATGTTGCGAAACGTTGGTAGCGGAGTTCTTCCAAGGATTCTTCTTCCATGTTGCCACCATACAAAGCAACAAGAAAGCGTGCTCCAGCGCCTGCGATGTCTTCTACTTTGGCATTCTGATCTTTGAAGATGCCAATGGCGGCATTGAGTCCTTTGTTTTTTTGGACAAGTGAAAAAAAAATTGTTTTTCCTTGGTTGAAGAGGGATGATGTCGTGTCACAGCCGCTAACCGCATTTAAAACAGGATGTTTTTGGCTGCTTCTTTCACTTTCAAACTATCCGCGGATTTATATATATATATATATATATATATTCAGCTGTTTTGTCTCTCCCCGGCTTGCGAAGGTAGATGTTGGTTTTGGATGATCCTAATGCTGTCAGCAGAACTAAAAGATCGACGTCTTCGCCAACGATAAAAACAGCGTCGAATGATGAGCAGGAGGAAATCGCTGTGTTGACAATCAAGACATCAGCATCTTCTTCAGCCTGCTTAACAGTAAAAGCAGCATGTTCGAATTTTTTTGTGGAAATTTCATTGGCCAAAAATCGTTCTTGAGAAACTTGAATCGTCATTGTCTCATCGAAAAAGACTTCCGCAGACATCTGCTTCTTCGTTCGGCGAAGTCTTTCTGCGCTCTTCGTATTTTTCTTGTCGCCATCAGATGGATATCCATCGAAGCATTTGAATCGTAGTGATTTCGTACATTGTAATGTTCTCGCGCCTAAATTTCGAAGTTCGTTCAGGCAAGCGACGCAGTACGAGTTGGAGTTCAAAATTCTGCGGGGAGGGATTTGGAGTTTCGAAAAGGCAGTTTTCCGTAATTAGGTCAGTGGGTAGATTATGGTCAACTTTGCCGGACGTTTAGCGTGAATTGTGAAGTTTTATTGAAATCGTTGGTCGATTGGAAATTAGTTTTTCGCTTTGTACTTCACTTCACATAGGAGCTGTTCCTATTGTTGCAGGGAAAAAGTCTCCAGGAAATTATATTTTCCATTATAGAATTTACTCCGGTAAAGAAGATTGTTTTGGGATAAGCCAGAGTCCATCAACTGGTGAGTTTGTTATAGCCAGAAATCATTGTCTTATCGTAATCTCCAGAACGTTTTCCTAATCTCAAATAAAATTTAATTAGGCAAAAAGTCGTACATCGGGACTTCCAGAAATTAAGACATCATAGAAAAACTCTACATTACTACGTAGTGCGGAATTTACAAGCTGTCCTGATCGAATAACCTTGGGAGGTTTTTCCCGAAACAAGCGGACACCTGGATCGTCACCGATGCATGGACGAGCTGATTGCAGCGTATCAAGGGAAGAGAACGTTTTAAAACCTATGTAACCTTGTATTATTATTCATGACTTCGTGACATTTATTTAACTGTATGAATTAATTGGGATTATCTGTAAAGGGATTTAATTAGGGGTTGAAGTGTATCTAAGGGATATAATTGTAAAAATACCGTGTCCAATTTTACGTACAATAGATATTCAGGGTATTCCAATAGGGGTTGATATTGCGTGATAGGATTCACGTTTCTTAATGATTTATATTGTTGTTTTCGCCCATTTGCGTGAAT
Source organism: Limonius californicus (assembly GCA_014611495.1). Classification (NCBI taxonomy): domain Eukaryota; kingdom Metazoa; phylum Arthropoda; class Insecta; order Coleoptera; family Elateridae; genus Limonius; species Limonius californicus. The sequence goes on from JABXWE010030853.1 coordinate 22,319, forward strand.
CGAAGGCCTTCGGGATCGCGGAGATGCGCTAATTTTTGCGAGTATATAATTGTTGAGCGCAATACTGATCCTAAACTTGTTTGAATTATTCAGTAAATTTCCGTTGTGTTACGGAAGAGTAACGTAAGATTGGGACGTATACGTATAAATATATATATATTTTAGTTAATTCATGGTGTTTCACAGAAACGAAAAATGTGAATGGGTTTATTATTTTGTTAATTAAACTAAGATTGGGTTGCACTTGGTTGTTTTATTGGACTACGAATTTATCTAAATTTAGGTCTACATAAAGAATAGAGCTCATTATTGTAAAGGTAGGTGATTATTTATCTTGGAGTCCAACTTCTCATTTTTTTTCTCGACGATGCTAGGCAATTACAAGTTGGTGGCGCCTATAAATTAATTGTTTTAAACCCACTCCTTCTTCGATTGGGTTTCCGGGAACCTAGTATCGATTATTTGTGTAATTTTGTCTATCTGAGCAGTGGCGGAGTAATGAGGTGGTTTTTGTAAGTTAAACAATTTTATTTTGTAGTTAGTAAATAAAGAAAGGCGTGACAAATAAAGTGGCGCACAACTTAGGGGGCCGAGAATATTTATATTTTATGACGGGTTATTTTATTTTACATAACATTGTTATAATTGAGTTGTTTGAATTTACAAAAATTACTCTCGTACTAATAGTAAAACCAGTTGCAACCAGAGATAGTATTAATTGAATTCTTTTGGGGTTTGTTGTAATTTAAGCTTAAACTTTAGAAATTAATCTTGAAGTAATTTTGTTAACATGGATATTGATAGACTGAATACAGGAGAGATTACGTATGAATTAAATATACGGAACTTAGGCGAATTAGTTACCGAATTCGAAGATTCAATTCATGGGGGTCCCATAAAAAATTAAACAGCAAGATAATCCATTACGAAGGTCGGATAAAACGTATGATTGCTAATACCGATGATGAAGGAAAAGTTAAAGATAATTTATTGGGAAAATTGGAGACGTTAAAAGATAACTTAGCCCAAAAATTACAGTCGTTTGAGTCTAGTCTGATGGCATTATCAACAAACGTAGGGGATCTTGTAGATCAGTCTGCTCAACGAACATCGACTCCTGTGAGACCTAATCGTCCAGAATCCTTTTCGCATGCTAGGGGAGAAATTAAACCCGTACCAGTAAGCCAATGGGGACTTAAATTTTCCGGGGATGGTGATGAATTATCACTTAGTGCATTTATAGAGAGGGTAGAAGAGTTAAGAGTCGCGCGAAATATTTCGTTAGAAGGGTTGTTTGATTCAGCTTTGGATTTGTTTACTGGGAAGGCGTTAATTTGGTACAGGGCGTACAGAGATACGGTAGATAACTGGGATGATTTAGTAAAATTTTTGAGGGAGGAATTTCAACCTCATAATTACGATGAAAAGTTGCTAGAGGAAATCAAGCGTAGGACACAAGGGCCGAATGAATCCATTGGGGTATACGTGGCCGTAATACAAAATATGTTTAATCGTATGAATGGGTGTGTGTCGGAAGCGTTCCGTTTAAAAATTTTGATGAGAAATATATCTCCCTTCTACCAAGATAAACTTAGTTTGGTAGCAGTGAACTCGATCGCAGAATTGTTGAAATTAGGACGACAAATTGAAGCTCGAAAGGCAGCGGTTGAAGAATTTGTGCCTCCACCTAGAAAATTAGCAGGGAAAACGCTGGAACCTGATTTGGCATACGTGTACAATGAACCTTTAACGTCGACATCCACTTCTTGTAATCGCAGAACGGTAGCCGTTGTTAGCGACATTAATTGTTGGAATTGTGGAGTAAAAGGTCACTTAGCTACTGGGTGTCCTCAACCCTTAAATAAACGCTGTTTTCGATGTGGAAACCTTGGGGTAACAGTAAGAACTTGTGACAGGTGTAATAGGTCGGGAAACGCCAGAAGAGGCCGATAGAAGATCAAGTGTCTGACCTCTTACCTACCAAGAAAATCTTGATCGATAA
>JABXWE010030854.1:0-26892 GCA_014611495.1 Limonius californicus
TGCTAAGAGATTGAAAAATTTGGTAAACAAGAACAGACGTGAAAATTTTACTCCAAAAATTGTAATTAAAAGTGTTCGTAATAAAGAAATATATACCCATTATAAATAAAAAAGTGCTTCATTGTGTTCTACGAGAAGAATATTGTGCTTCAGAACCTAATCTTTGGTCATATATGGAGTTTGTAAAATAAAAGCTGTGGCAAATTCATTTGAGGCATTCCTCTGCCAGTAAAGTACACAAAAGGATCTTCAAGTGGTGAATCTTCGTGGTTTGATGTTCATTATGAGATTATGTGAGAACACTAAAAAATAAAATTACGCATATTAACTTTTACTGAGATTTGTGTAATTCATATTGAACATTCACTTACTTGTGCGATGTTTATGTATCTTCGAGAACTGCTATTTAACAAAATAGATAAAAGAAATCATCATTTGACGGGTGGCAGCCGTTAACAAGGAGCTGACGAAACAAGCAGGTGGAATCGTTTGTACTTGGGAGCTGCGTGGAATACCTACGCGCATCGCAGGGTTGGATCGAGGAAAGTTGGTTTCAGGTAATTTTTATAAGAAAGTTATTTTTTTTGTGTATTAATAAAGAAAATGAATGTGTATAATATATGTAAAATCTGCATTGGTACAAATTTTATTGAGCATAATTAATTTCTTAATTTGATATCTTTATTTAGAATTTGAGTCATTTAAATACCTGTCGTTTGTCTTTTTATCTCTCTGTATTTAGAAGCATATGCAGTACCCTGAGATAGTAATCAACGATTATTCTTGAATAAGGTAGGTTTTTATGTGAACAATATTTGCTGTAATTAAGAGCTAGCAACATTTCTGTTATACCGGGTTGAATGAATGTCTATGGTGTTTACATAAAGTAAAGTTTTGATTAAGATTTGTAATTTTGTATATACAGGGAAATCTCCTTTATTTATCTGATTACAATCATTATCACAATAAACGTAGGGTGAAAATTATTATCACTGCGAAAGCTATAATCACTATAGCAAAATTTATGGCACTTTCAACGTACGGGCTTTATAGCATTTTTTAGGGCACATCAACGTGGGGCAAATAATTAAAACTACTCTAGTGTATTATAGCAATATATATATCGGTTGCATAGAGCAGCACTGCGGACGTCGGTCATACGGTATTCGTATCCCAGCACAATCCACACTGGTCAATACTCGGACAGGTGCACCAATATAGTGGCATATGCAACAGGTCATGCTGCAGGGTACGTAAAGACGTCGGTCCCGGTTGTCATATGAACATCTTTGGCAATTGTACACCATGTAGTGGACCTTCTCTTCTCTGTTCGGCGGGTTAGGCTAGCCTCCTGCCCAGTATACATGCAAAGAGGGCTCATAGAACCTACTCTATTGGGTAATGAATAGGACTTTGACCTATAACCAGAAAAAGAAGAAAAAGAAGAATAAATAGTATAAATTCTAGTTATAGTACTTGTATGTATCTGTATGGTTTTCTTTGTAGGAAACCAAGTAGAACTCTTGATTTATTACATAATTTGAAAACATAGCTTTGCAAATTAACCGAAATATCGTGATTTTTTTCAGTGCCAAACTATAAATGTTTCGAGGCATATGCAGCTGCTAGTAATATGTTGGCTGTATAAAGAAATCATGTAAGAATAGATCACCCTATGAAATTTAGACACGTTGAAAAAATCATTCCTTTTTGGACGTAAAAATGTTTTACTACGGCACTATAATGTATTAAACTTCCATGACTATTAAATAAAAAAGGTGGCTAAAATCAGAATTGATTAAAGTAGATTAACTGCAAGTTAAAACTGCCACAGCTATATTTTTCAGCAAACTGTTTGCAACAAGAAAATATTTCCAGAGAGTATTTAAGATGTTGATTAAAAATGGTTGAACTCAAAACCTGTTCTAAATTATTGCTAGGGTTTTGGAACCCAATAACCAATTACTTAAAAGACATTTAATTCAGTAATTGGATATAATTTTTACTTGTAATTTTCTTCGAGTCAAAATTAGGTCTTACTCCTTAAGTCCTTTTTGTATAAGTATACGATATACATTGCAGTGCATTATATTTTTATGATCGCTGTATCCGGCGCGGTTGTATTAAATTATTGTTATGAACATCAAAGTTGCTGAAATAGTTTTTCTAAAGTGTTGCTGAAAACATTAAAATAAATGCGTACAATTGGTTTTTCTTAAATTTTAACGTACTCAGGACTTACGGTACAGGAAAATTATTAATTTCTGATTCGCTAAATTTAAATTCCCCTCATAAAGCAGCATTATAAATCGTAATTAAAATGACCACCACTTGCATTGCAAATTACAAATTCTCACCTTCAGTGACATTTGGTGGAAGCGCCGTACCATATTAAATAATTCAGCAGTTAATTGAACTGTCAGTAAAACGTAGTTATGACATTCGTGCAGGTTATGGTTAAATATAAGCTGATATATTGTTGCGTAGCGTCCGAGACTAGTTATTATTTTAAATTTTCTACGGTGCAGTAAATGCATTGTCGCGAGATGAACATATGAATATTAATGTAAATTTCCATATTTACCACATGCGCCTTCAACGCCTCAGAATATTTAAGGTTGTAAAAAAACTATTTTCAAAACAAACAAGAAATTATATTTTTTCATAATGTCCTTATGCATTTTTTGTTCTAAAACAATGTTGTAAGCAAGATTTTTTAATAGAAAATCTAAATTTGAAACTTCTTAAGCTGACGGATAAAACGAAATTCGATACCTTCCTTACTGTATAATGAAAACAATAGATGTCGTCACTGAATAAACTTTTTGCCTAGAGGAAATGCATGAAGTGAAATTGGCAGAAAGCAGTTTATTGTATAATCTTGATTCAACAGAACATAAAATCTAACAAAATGTACCCTTGTTGAAGATTAGAGCAAGCTGTTCAAAAATGAAGTACTTTGAGAGGCCGCGTTCTTTCGGCATCGCCAGAATGAACTTATCTGCCTTTCGAGCATGACTAAAGTAAATACACGGACTCGAGAAAATATTTTGCTTGGTAAATAAACAAGGAGAGCAAACTGGGAAATTACAGATCGGGAAAGGGTTGCTTTATGCAGATAAGTGCAGAGAAGCCAAAAAGGAACAGAAAGGACTAAAAAAGTTTGAAAGGTTTGCGTGTTGGATCTCAATCTGGAGAACAAATTAAAATTCATTATTTTCCGTTCTACATACTCCAATTAGGATAATTGAATGTTAGAGCTTCAGTCGATGGGCAAAAATTCCGTTTCTCGTCACGTACTTCGTCCTGCCGCGACTTTACAATGAATTGCAGTACATGCAACAAAAAATCCGCACTGTTCGTTATTAAATTTAGATTATGTGAGAAAAACACGTAGCGTTGGTGCAATTTCTGTGAAATTTGAAAAGCTTTACCCTCAATGCTTCAAATCCACTATTATGCAAAGAAGTAGAGCGTTTCCACACACACAAGTGTGGAAGTTTTTGTAGACCCACCGCAATGTGAACATGCAACGACTATGTTGACATCACCATGTCAGCTTCTCATACATGTTCCAAGCTTGGTACGATAGATTATGTAAAATCGGTGGTGCGTGATGCGCCAGCCACATTATGCATGTTTTGGAATAGCCTACATTGTCAATATAAAATTTCAAATAGGTACGTGCATGAATACTAGGAATTTTACATTACAATGAATCCTTTATGGGGGAGTTTTCTCGTATAGCGAGCTCGGTTATGCAGCTTTCCGAATTGATTTAAATAAAAATTCCGATATTTATGCTATTACTCGATTTAAAATTAAATTGTATATCTGAATATGTAAATCGCTGGCAGTGAATTATAGTTCGAAATAGTATTTTCATATTTAATACTTTCCATTATCGTTAAACATCTCTAACAGATACCGAATCTTCCTTCGCTAAATTATTCAGATTCGAAACAGTGATACCATTATTAGGCATCTCCTTACTACAACTCTTGAAGGTAAAAACAAATATTTGAATGTTAATTTTCATGATAATACAAGAAAAGTTCAGTAAAAATCTGGAACTAGTAGATTTATTAAACCTGAAGCATTTCGTCTACATAATTGTAATACAAGACATCTTCCGCATTCATAAACTATATAGTGGGACTTCTCTTCTCTGTTCTACAGGCTCGGCTAGCCTCCTGCTCGGCACACGAGTAAAGGGGGCTCACAAAACCTACTCTATTGTAGGTAATTAACACGTCTATACACAAAGGAAAAGGAAGAAGAAAATACTGTTTAGTTTACATCACTGTAATTCAGGTATTTCATAACACACCAAAGAGACGTCAGATATTAAACAGTGTTAAGAAAGCTTTCCTAAGACGTCTTCACGTTTGTAGTGACGAATGTGGGAATGTTTTTAGCATTTAATATAATGAAAAAAGGCATTTTATATATACATTTATATAATTTTAAATACAAAATTATATTTAATATCTTAAATACAAGCCTCTGAAGTTAACCACTTTTAGGCAATTATCTTCCTCTTACGGGACGTTTTAAGGCCAAGAAACCCTTTAAAACAAATGGAAATGTCAATATAAAACGGCATTAGCCCAGGTGGGTAAGACCAAATGTCTACAATCTCACTCTGATGAAAAATCAGTCAATACAATGGATTCTTGGGGCGACAAACAACTGGCATTCGGTCGGCGCAAATTACGCAAATTACAAACCTGTTCGCTTAATATCGGAACATACAATGTAACAATGTCATCCTCAGACGAAAAACTCTTAGAACTGGATGAAACACTAAGGCATATAAATTGGAAAGTAATTGTTTTCTGTGGAACTAGAAGTAAAGGAGAAGGCTGAACAGCCCTGAAAACAGGCCATGTTTTATACCATGTAGAAAGTGAAATAGACGTTCAAAGAGGCATTTAATTAACAGAAAACGTATACAAGTAAAACGCACATCATCACGAGTAACCTACATCAAACAATAGATATACCATAACGATTCTCCAAACATATGCTCCCATATCGGTCTACGAAGACCTCGCTTCTGCATTAGAGCAGCAGAGGTGTAAATTTAATCTCATTATAATATGAGATTTAAATGCTGAAGTTAGTTGTAGGTTAGCCGAAGCTGAGACATCAGTGGGAGCATTCGGGTTAGGCCGAAAAAACTGGAGAGGACAAATGTTTCTTCCAAAAGAACATAAATAGGAGATAGGCATGAGTGAGCCTTGACGGACGAACACAAAATGAAATAAATTACGTCATTGCAGATAAAGCTGAGACATCAGTGGGAGCATTCGGGTTAGGCCGAAAAAACTGGAGAGGACAAATGTTTCTTCCAAAAGAACATAAATAGGAGATAGGCATGAGTGAGCCTTGACGGACGAACACAAAATGAAATAAATTACATCATTGCAGATAAAGCTGAGACATCAGTGGGAGCATTCGGGTTAGGCAGAAAAAACTGGAGAGGACAAATGTTTCTTCCAAAAGAAAATAAATAGGAGATAGGCATGGGTGAGCCTTGACGGACGAACACAAAATGTAATAAATTACATCATTGCAGATAAAGAATACATTGTTAAAGACGTCACAGTGTTGAACAACATATATGTGGCAAGCGACCATAGATTAGTCCGAACAAAAATAAAACAAAAGCAGATACAACTAAAACGAAAAGACTATTTAGGACCAATAAAATGAAAATATTGAGAAACATAACCGGAAAATCACTAAGAGATATAGTAAGAAATGAAATAATTAGGGAAACATGTAAAACTAAAGATATTGTACGCTTGGGAAGATAAAGAAGAAGACAACGGAGGGAGCATGTACAGAGAATGGACGACGAAAGAATCGTGAAAGTAGTGATGAAGCAGAAGCCGCATGGATCAAGACTGCCAGGCAGACCGTCAGAGAGGTGGATGGATGTACAGCTGGATGTCCACCTCACAAGAACAATATTAAAGGCCGGAAACAACAGGCCCCAGACTTAAAATAAGAAGAAGAAGAAGAAGTAGAGGAAAATAAAACACAAACGAAAAATAAAGTGCAGAATGGTACAACAACAGGTTTCTAAAAAATGGAATACCCCCGAAGATGTTCAAGCCTTTGAAAACACAATTACAACATTTCTAAAGTGCAGTCACCATTAACAAATACATATCGAACAAGAATCCAAAACAATAATCAAAGAAAAGACAAAAGAAGATTCAACACCATGGATATAAAAGAATCAATGGAATAAAAATATGAATGTATTAAGAAAATATTTAATTGTAGAATTTAACTATTTAAACTTAAAGAGCAACATGGACAAACTGTAACAAACAAACAAAATAGCTGCAGTACTCTATAGGGAATTATAAAAAATCAGATGGACGGGACATGAAGTGAATCAAGCAGAAGATATAGAAAGGATGGTGATAAACCAAGGCTCTGAAGAAAGAATTTAACGCAACTAGAAAGGACATGAATAACAACAAATCACCTGGGGAATACGAATTAGTTGTAGAGGTCAGAAAAACAAGCTTAGAGGAATAATTTTAAATTTATATTAATGTATGTCTACAACATACTATTACCCATAGCACATAGAATAATGCTGTAACTATCGATTGGCACTAAAAAGATGATATTTCGGGTCATGCAAACTACACACCAATGTCTCGTGTCTCATATGTACAAATTTTTTACCAAACTAATTACTAAACGTTTAGAAGCAAAGTTAGACTTGTATCAACCCCGTGCATAGGTTGGCTTCAGGAATGGATAAGGGTAAATGCCCATTTTCAAACAATACAAGTGATTATCGAGAAAGCTATTAAATATAACAAACCATTCGCACTAATATTAATCGATTTCCAAAAGGCTTCCGACGCCATTGCAATAAAGCCAGCACCTAACCTAAATGTAGGATAGACTAAGATATACGTAACTTATAGAACACATATATACAAAAATGGATCAGCCAATGTCAAACTCCACCAGACTACATGGACATTTAAAATTCAACGAGGTATCCGACAAGGCGATACGACATCACCGAAATTATTTACTACAACGTTTTTAAAACCTTAAATAGGGATCGAAAAGGTATAAGTATCGATGGAGTATATCTAAGCCATCTGCGATTGGCAGACGATACTGTAATTCTATCAGATAACATAGCAGACGATACTGTAATTCTATCAGATAACATCGGAGACGCAATAAAAATGCGTGACAAACTGAAATTAGCAGCAAAAGGCTGCACTATAAATGACTATCAAAAAGCAAGTTCTAGGCTGAGAAACAACGATATATGAAAATGTTCTAGAACAAGTTTATGAATATAAATACCTCGGTCACGAGGTCAGGATAGGAAGGTACGACCAAACGTGTGGAACCCAACGAACTATTGGTCTAGGATGGGCGGCATTTGAAAAGTTACGTCATATTCTAAAGAATAACAAGGTACCTATAAGTTTAGAAAGGAGAAGATTCGGACAATGCGCAATGCCCATTATCACATATGGAGCAGAGATCTCGATGTTAACAAAAATAAAAACAATAAAGAAGCTCAAAGTAACACAATGAGCCAGGAAAGATCTAACGTGGAGTCACAAGAAGAGTCAGGATACCAAACATTGCAATTAGCCAAAGAGTCCTAGACGCGACTGCAGGATAACTGTTCGACAATTAAAGGAACAATTGAGTGGAGACCTAGAGAGGACAACCGGAGCAGATGTAGACCACCAAGTCGTTGGACGGATTATGTCGAAAGAATAGCAGGAAACTGGATGAAGAAAGCGGAAGATAGACATAACTGGAAGATGTTAGAGGAGGTTCATGTGCAGCAGTAGACATCAAATAGCTAACAGAGAGCCAGGGAGAGAGATAAAAGGAGAGAGAGAGGGGGAGAGAGAGAGATAGCGGTAGGACGGTTGAAAATAGTCTGATATAATTTTATATCAATTTTATCAGCATTTGAGTGGCTTTTCAAAAATGCCGTAATATACTGGGTGTTCTATTTAAAAGTACATGTTTAGTGCAACAAGCCTTGTGTGAACACATTGTATAAACAAAAATAATTAAAATATGCAGAAGATGTACCTATCGTCAACCGAAAAGAGAATCTTTATATGTTGCCTGAATGGGGAGCTACCGTCCGTCCACGCACGCACCAACGGGAGCGCATGTATAAGAAAAATTCGTTAAACTGTTTGTTATACAAATGTAAAATCCAATAATCTTGTAATTGGTTAAACCTGCCATGGGATTATAAAATGATGGGATTATTAATTCTATTGATAATAGTTGTTTAAATATCTCGAGCACATTTAATGAAAATTTCGTCGTTGTCATCATCAACAGCATTTCACGTACGGGCCTTTCCTCTGCCGCGTGCTTCTCCTTATTGCTAGGATAGAAACATAATTTAACATCAAATCCGAAGGGTAGAAATTCCTGAAAAGGATTTTGTCGCAACGGTTGCCAACCGGTATGCGGAACTGAGTGTGGTGGGTTGCGGCGCAAGACTTTTAAACGCCTTGTATTAATGCTGGAAAAGCGAATAGTAGCCATAATCCCCGCTTTACCCAGAAGGAAATCGCTTCGCCAACTGAGCTTCCACCACTCATTGTGATAATTTATTAAATATAATATCAGAAGCAAAAAACAGTGATCCTTTAATTAAAACGTTTATGTACTTATTTGATTTTGAATTTTCATTGTTACGGAATTTGTCATATAAACAAGTATTAGTAGTAATTAATTAATATTGTAATAATTGTGACAAGAAGTATTTAAACTATATACCTACTGTTAAAAATGGAAGTATACACTGTGGAACAGCCAAATGGAATAAATTCTTCCTCTTCTTCTTCTTCTTCTTCTTCTTGAATAAATTCAGTATCTCAATTATTGTGCATATTTTAAAAAGCCCCGAGACACGTCAGTTTTAGATTATGAAATGACATCGTGTAATGTAAAAATGTCATCCCTAAATTCAACCCCCTTCGAGTGACAGTTGCAACCCCCAAATTTTTAAATCGGCAATGGGGGTTTGTAATACCTCATTTGAAAGGTCTTTTCATTATCTATTCAAAAATGCTATGGTTATAAAATTTATTGCAACAATTAACAGTAAAAAAATGAATTCATCTGATTGACGAAATTGACTACAACACACTAAAAACTTAATAACTAATAGCGTTTCGTTTTTGATAATCAGAAGGCAAGCAAAAACAATTTCAGGGTCCTTTTTCGACAGTATCACCTAAAAAGAAGACGTAAAAACTTATCAACATTCTTCATAGTTGGCGGTGTTAGGTTTGTTGATAACAGCGTAGAGACTTGCTGTATGATTGTCACCGCATGACAGTAGTTGTCTGTGTTGTACGTGTTGTATGAATTTTGTTAACTGCAATTCAGAAACATGGTTTACTTAACAGAAATGCAAAAAGTAACAATTCTACAGATGGTTGGTTACGGAGATAGAACACGATCACAGGTCGAAGTTGCTCGCCTATTTCATGATATATTTCCCCATTTGCCGCCTATATCCTAAGGGACAATTAATAAAATTGAAGCAGTTACGAGAATTTGGACATGTACGGCAGATAAAAAAAGAACCTTTCAATGCACTGAGTAATGATGCCAAATTAGATGTAATGCTTGAGTTTGAGGAAAACCCACATACTTCGAGTCGACAAGCCGCATGCGCAACTGCCGCATTGGACGTTAGTCATTCCTCGATTCTTCGCGTATTAAAAGAAAATAGAATGCATCTCTATAAACTGATACCAACTCAGGAGCTCGTGGAAGACGATGCTGGTAGAAGAACGTATTTTTGTGAACAAATGATGGAAAGGTTATATAACAATGTTATCCAACTAGAAAATGTTTTGCTTTCTTATGAGTGCACTTTTACACTTCACGGCCATGTTAATCACCAAAACTGTCACTACTGGTCTAAAGAAAATCCTCACTGGATGAGAGAGTTACATACGCAAAAACCGGAAAAGGTTAATGTTTGGGCAGGGATAATTGGAAACCATGTCATTGGTCCCTTTTTCATTGATGGAAATTTGAATGGAGGTAATTATTTAGCACTGCTCCAAAATAATGTCGTGCCAACTTTAGCTAACTTATATCGTGCTCAAGCAAACCCACAAGCTCCAGCGAATGTGATATGGTTCCAGCAGGACGGAACACCACCTCATTACGAACTCAATGTCCGGTAGTACCTCGACTTAATATTTTGAAATCGGTGGATAGGGAGGCGAAGATCGATAGAATGGCCAGCACAATCACCTGATCTAACGCTATTAGACTTCTTCTTATGGGGATATGTGAAAAGTATGGTATACCAAACTAAACTACGCGATCTAGTCGACTTAAGAAGAAGAATAACGCTTGCGATTAGGTCGGTCACGCCTCGGATGATGATTAACGTTAGAAGGCATTTTTATTTACGATTAGGATGCTGCCAAGACGTTCGAGACATGCATTTTGAGCATCTCCTACACTAATAATTGATGTGTTGTTTATTTAATACATTATCAAGAACGAAACGCTATTAGTTATTAGGTTTTCTGTCTGTTGTAGCGAATTTAGTCGATCAGATGCATTTATTTTTTTATTGTTAATTTCTACAATAAATTGTATAACCATAGCATTTTTGAATAGAGAATGAAAAGACATTTCAAATGAGGTATCACAAGTCCCTACTTCCAATTTAAAAATATGGGGGTTGCAATGTCACTCGGAGGGGGTTGAATTTAGGGATGACATTTTTACGTTGCACGATGTCATTCATAATCTAAAACCGACTTATCTCCCAGGGTTTTTTAAAAATATGCACGATAATTGAGATACTGAATTTATTCCATTTGGCTGTTCTACACTGTATATTAAGCGACCAGAATCAGAATTATTAACCTTGCTAAATCGTTCAAATTTACGAGTTAATAAAAATTTATTGTATTATTACTAGCAATGTATTATACGCATACAAAGTGGAATTCTATTAGAATAACTGCTTTTTCGCATTTATTAATTTTCTCTAATAACTTCAAGATGTATTAATTAAAGGTTTTTGTTGACGCTTATTATCGAAGCTTGCATTTATGAGAACGAAACCTAGTTCAATATGAACATTCATGAGTAATTTTTTATTATGCCCAATCACCTACTAATTAAAATCGACGTTTTATCCTTGCACACTGTTTTCAGAATGTAGTTACAATATTTAACTATTTAACTCGGATTACATCTGAAAGAAAGCATAAAAATTCTAAAAATTATAAGGTATGCACCTATTAATTGGATGAAACTTAAACGCAATCTTTAATTAATGTATATGTCCTTTGGTTCTTCTACGAGGCTTGTTCAACTGAAACCCATTTTTGATAAACTTATACTTGAAAACAAAATGCAATAATTCAAATGAAGTTCGTTAACGTTAGTAGTGTTTGTAAGCAACACATTAATAAGTATCTCGCTTTTGAATTTGATTCTGACTTAAAACTTCGATTTTGAAATGGCGTTTGTTGTTGAAAATCCGTCCAAGTTTGATCAACGTGCGGTCCTACAATTTTTATGCGTTGAAGGTGTGCAGCCATTGCAGATTCATAGCGAATGCAAGCAATGTATGGAAGTGCATGTATTGCGTACCCAACTCCGAAGGAATGGTGCCAAAAATTTAAGAATGGAAAGGAGGAGACTACGGATGAGCCGCGAGCAGGTGCACGGTGCACTGCATCAACAGGAAACAGTACGGCATGTGTGGAAGGCCTTATTAGAGAAAATCGTCTAATTTCAAGTAAATAAATTTCAGAAATTGTTGGTGCGCATGTAGGATCTGTCTGTAGTATTGTTCGTAATCTGGGTTACAGCAAAGTTTGTTTGCAATGGATTCCTCGTCTCTTGTCTAATGAACAAAGATGCTTGCGAATGGGCTTATCTCTGCAACACCTCACAGACTATAGACAAAATGGTGATGATGTTCTTCTGTTAATAGCTGCTGGTGATGAAACTTGGTGCCACTACTACGAACCATCTAGTAGGTTATCGTCAATGCAGTGGAAACATTCAAGTTCACCAGCACCGAAGAAGTTTAAAGCACAACCTTATGCAGGCAAGATGACGTTAACAATTTTTTTCGACCACGAAGGACCCTCGTTGATAGACTTTAAGGAACCTGGAATAAATGTCAATGCAAATCTGTACAATGAAATTTTGAACAAGCTTCATCAAGCAATAAAACGGAAACGTCCAGGGAAACTTACGCGTGGAGTCATTTTGCTGTACGACAATGCTAGGCCTCAAGTTGCTTATGTGGTGAATGAAAATATTCAACGAAAGAAATGGAGGGTTTTAAAGCATCCACCCTATAGTTCGGATCTATCACCTTACAATTTTCATATGTTCGGACCGCTGGAAAAGGCGTCAAAAGGTCGGCATTTTGAGTCTGACGCAGAAGTACAAATAGCCGTGGAAGACTTCTTCAATCAGCAGCCACATAAATTTTATGAGCAGGGTATACGTCGGTTAGTAAAACAATGGGATAGGTGCCTTAACTGTGACGGTAATTATTTGTAATTAAATTGTTGAATAAATTTTTTATAAAGGAAAAATGGGTTTCAATTGAACTTTTTCGAACTTATTAAAACTTCCAAATTCATTAATAAAGTATGAAACCGAGATTTCTTTTTGTTAAGCATGTTTATGTGTAATTCAGGATAAAGTAATTTGATAGAGAATGCCTTTTTTTATTTCATGTTTCATAGTTATAGTGTACAAAAAACAAACGATTAAAAGCTTAGGGTTTTATTTTTTAGTGGTCGGTTCAAGTTTTTCTCTGTAAACATGACGGTTGTAAAAGGAATTGCTGCAACTGTGTACGGCAAATGCTTTTTACAACATAAAAGCCTCTACCTTATTAACGCTCATGTTAGTTTGTATTGGTACTTTAAATGCTTAGAGAAACATACTGCAATATGAGGGTACGATACATAAAATCAGACATAAATAGGCAAAATTATGATTAAAAATAACATTAACTAGATTTACAATTTTTAAATTGTGGGTAGAAGACATGGGCACTGGGCAGTGTATAAGGGATGTGAATACGGTTGGAAATTAAAATATAACATTTTTTAAATTGATAAAATACTTTAAATATCATCACAGCAGTGGCTAGGAAATTTACCAAGTTTAAGCTGGGAAGAAGCAAATATTCAAAACCACCTACAATAAAGATATTTAGAATTTTCAAGCAGCTCGTTGACATTGAGATTTTTGGGATTTTAGCCCGGTTAGCGATAAGTTAGAGAGATTTAGGTTGATTTCTGAACTAGTCAGCAGTTTTTTAAATCCATTCAAGGCGTTAGCATAACTACCGATATTGCTCGAGCGTTAGTTGGGTTGCCTATATTTGCTGAATCCGCTTGCTAATTATCGAGCTAAAATATATTTTAAGTGACCTGAGATGGCTAAGTAACCCGCATCTAAGAGCGAGTTGTGCTGCAGTTCCTAATTTGAAGTCCACGTTAAGCTGTAGGTTTTCGGCTAGGTTGTGGTTTATTTATTTAAAATACATATTTTAAGTACTATTCGGTGTTCCACGTTCGACGTTTTGCTATTAATACAGCATGTTCATTAAAATAACTCTAGCAGGCTTTAAAATTTTTATCAAGGTATGGCTTAGCCCATATGTTACAATTGACAGTCATAATGTCACTTATAAATGACAACAACAACAACAATCACATTTCGAGGTTATGTGGGATATGTGATACACTTTGACGTATACATAGGAATACATTTTAACGGTAAGCGATTCGGAATCGACCTGTTTCGGAAATGAAACGTGAAGATCTAATTATTATTTAATTGTAAAGTACAAATTGTCAGAAAATCAACTAACATGTGTATACCAGTGTATACAGGTGGAAATTTGTTTTATTACCAAATAAATCGTGTTTTACGTACTGATTTAAAAATTAGTAGATTTCGTTATTTCGCTTCCCATAAAGTGCATGCTGTAAGAAGACACTATACGTAAATTTACCAGCTGCGATTGTTTTTTAATGAGCATACTCTATTAATTTACAGTAATATAAACAAAAGATACTTTTTAAAATAATTCAGAAAAACTGTTACAGGCTAATTGGCATGTTGTATTATGGTGTGCTTGATAACACCGTATTTTTAATTCCACAGAAAATACGTGGGCAGTTGCCAAACAGTATTACAGTAAAAGTGTAGGAACAAAATTTTTTACAAATCGTGGAAGAGGAAATACAATCTAAGACAAACACAGAAAAATTTTAGAGAGTGGCGCATTTCATACACTGCGATTCTATTAAGGTTTATTTTAGCTTTAACGGGAGGAAAAATACGGGTACTGGTCGAAAAGTATTCCAAGTGAAGCAGCGATTCGCACGGTCACCAATTGGGTGGGTAACAGGGTTAAGGTGGCAGCAGCGCGCGGAACTACTTTCGGGCCTCCCCGCAATCATTTCCCATACGCAATTTATTATTGTAGCTTTACTGCGTATCTTCTTAATGTATAAGAAAACGACACGTTGATGATATGCACATTTTCATTATGCGAACTGTAAGTATCAAACTAGACGACTTGGAATTGTTATACTGAACTGCACTTATCTATAATATTTATGTTTTGAACTACAGTTCCATTATCTAATTCCAAACTGTAGTAGAAATCAAAGTGTGTTCAGATTTTGCCATTAATCAGCTGCAAAATTTGTAACAGTTACATGTTGTAATTATTGCTCTGTCTATAGACCGATAACTTATTGATTAGAGACAACTTCTGAAAGCCCTCTTTGCACGTATGCCTAGCCTAACACGTAGAAGAGAGAAGGAAGTTCCACTACATAATTTAGGATTGCTAAAGATGATAACCGAGACCGACGGCTTTGTGTGCCATCCGAAGCACGATCGATTGCATATGCCACTATATAGGTTCACTCATCCGAGTATTGAAAAGCTCGGATAGTTTTGTACTACCAATCTAACCTTTGTTGTTGATTGTTATTAATTTCGTGCGGTGGGTAACTCGTTTACCGAATATACGACTTTTAAAACTTCGATTTTGAAATGGAGTTTGTTGTTGAAAATTCGTCCAAGTTTGATCAGCGTGCGGTCCTACAAATTTATGCGTTGAGGGTGTGCAGCCATTGCAGATTCATACGCGAATGCAAGCAGTGTATGGAAATGCACGTATTGCGTACCCAATTGTGAAGGAATAGTGCCGAAAATTTAATAATCTATGGATGAGCCGCGACCAAGTGCACGGTGTACTGCTTTAACAGAAAACAATATGGCATGTGTAGAAGGCCTTATTAGAGAAAATAGTTGAATTTCAATTAGAAAAATTTCAGAAATTGTTGGTGCGAGTGTAGGATCTGTCCGTAGTATTGTTCATAATCTGGATTACAGCAAAGTGTGTCCGCAATGGATTCCTGGTCTTTTGTCTAATGAACAAAACTGCTTGCGAATTGCAAAACCTCACAAACTATAGGTAACATAGTGATGATTTTCCCTTGTCAATAGTTATAGGTGACGAAACTTGGTGTCATACTACGAGCCATCCAGTAAGTTATCGTCGATGCAGTGGTAACATTCAAGTTCACCACCACCGAAAAAATTGAAAGCACAATCTTCTACAGGCAAGGTGATGGGCCTTGTAGGCCCTTGGCTTGTTCAACGATTGTTGCCCATTTTTTCCTGTCTTTGGCTTTCGTTTCCCACTCACGGCTGATTAGGTCTTCTTGCACCTCATTTACCCATTGTGTTCTGGGTCTTCCACGTCTTTATCTTTCACCCACCTCCGACAACCATATCTTGTTTGGTGTTCGTTCCCTACTCATTCGTGTTAGATGGCCCAGCCTCTTATGCATTGTACTTTGACAACTGCCACAATATCTGCATCACTGTAACGTTCCCTGATTTCTGTGTTCGTTCTCCTTTCCCACTCCTCTCTACACGTTTACCACTATGAAGCTGTCGCAACATTTTCCTCTTCCACACACTTAAACTTAAATAAAGTGAAATATTCAAGTTCACCACCACTGAAGAAGTTTAAAGCACAACCTTCTGCAGGCAAGGTGATGTTAACAATTTTTTGCGACCATGTAGGGCCCTTGTGGATAGAGTTTGGGGAACCTGGGGTAAACGTCAATGCAAATCTGTACAATGAAACTTGAACAAGCTTCATCAAGCAGTAAGACGAAAACGTCCGGGAAAACTTACGCGTGGGGTCATTTTGCTGCACGACAATGCTAAGCCTCATGTTGCTAATGTGGTAAAAGAAAATCTTCAACGAAAGAAATGGAGGGTTTTAGAGCATCCACCCTATAGCCCGGATCTTAACTGTGACGGTAATTATTTGTACTTAAATTGTTGAATAATTTTTTGTAAAGCAAAGATGGGTTTCAATTGAACACGCCTCGTATGTCTGGTTGCATAGTCTCATTTTACACGTATAAAAGAAGTGAAATATGACAGGCGTTGCTATCCATTGTTGCAATTGAAATACATTTTTGTGTTGTATTTTACCTTGCCCGCATTATTGAAAATCATTGAGCAAACGTCGAAACACCAAAAACATCTCTGGAGTAGTACCAATTTAGAATCCAAGTTTCTCCACATTTATGTTTTCATAAAAGTGTACTTTTCCTAATATGAGTGTGTGATTAGAAAATTAATTTCTGGACTATTTAAATGGAATGCTTTTGATTTTTGATGTGCAGGGAATTTTCCTATTTTAATGAAGTTTCCAAACTATTTAGATTTAGAATACATGGTAACTCCGACGAGACAGGATTTCTTTGCATAGTTAAACGAGTGTAAATTTTTCTGGTAATCTACTTTTTGTTAGTTTAATTGTTACAACCTCTCTCTTTGCTGTTGGTATTTAAACCGGTTAACATTTCGTTGGTTACGTTTTAAAGGTAACAATGTTAGTTTTGTTGCCATTACGTAGCTGGAACTTAAACTTTGTGCATTAGCAAAATGTTATTATGTGGGTTGGGCGTGAAATTTGCCCACCATACTTCTCAAGATATTGCAGTTGCATGTTGTTCTAATAGAGTTTACACTTGTAAGTTGTTGCTGCTGCTCCCTGCGCCCATTATTATGCAAACCTTTTGTACAAGCTCATTATGCTGCGAAAGCTGTTATGTATACCTGGTTCAGTTCGCCTAGTACCCACCTGCATAATTTATTTTGTAAATTACACCTAAACATTTTACGGCGAACGCCAAATTTTAAATTAACGTTTGTTGCAGGTCTTCTAGTAATTCCATACTTTTCAACTGCCTTATTGTAATATTCTGGGATTCCGAGAAATTAGCATAAGTAATTAGAACGCTTGACGAATCAAAGCGATATATTCCGAAGCAATTACAAAGAAGGCGGTAAATTTCAACAGGAAATATATCATTTATTATTTTCAATAGCGGTGCAAAGAGGAATCAAAGCAACTGGCCATTAACAACCGAAGTAGTACAAGGTAAAACGAGAAAATGTACAACAACGAAGCTCACTGGGTTGCATATCGTACAAAATCAGCGCTTTCTATGTGACTTCGAAGTCGTTTGCAGGAGTAAGCAAAATACATATTAATTTTCTGCGGAAACCCTTTGTCTCGCAATTTGAAAACAACTCTTTGTTCGAATCAAGGACTTAATTTTGGAGATAAACGAAACAACTCCATGCGCTAGATTGATTTAGATTTTTTTACAACTTGCTAAGACTAGAGTAGAAATTAGAAACAGCTAACCTAAATTACCGTCTTTTTTTATTTTTGCCGGAAAATCTATTTATGTGTAAAGGAAAGTCTTCAATATTTACATAATAAACCCAAAATTGGGGCATTTTATGTAATGCAAATATTTCGGGGTAAAAGCTTTTTCTATTGAGAATAACAGCACAGCAAAATGAATGTACATTTTCGCGTTCATTAGCACCAAAAATGTTGAATAAACATAATCACTTATTTTCCTGACTTTCGGAAATTTTAAATAATGCTCCGAAAGTTTATTTGAATAGATAATTATTTAGAGAGAGTAATTAATAACAAACTTGGGATTTGTCATCAACAAAACGCAAACTCATGGTTATATAGCTATGCTTTCAGCACATATTTTAGTACACATGTTTTGGATTTTTGACAGTCTCAGCACAAAGCTATAGCGGGCGAAACATATTTTTCAGCATTCCAGCAGTTCGTTCTAAGATAAACCAGAATTTATGTAAAACGGAAGCATTTTTCAGTTCTCCTATTGATGTTCTGATAATTTACATATACGTACAGGCACGAAAACGCATATGATTGAAAAATGATTGAGTTGGGTAAATTAGCACAGTGCAAATTTTAAGGTAGCAGATTTATAACCTTGAAAGAATTGTTTAAGGTCATAGCAAATACCAGTTCTACACTATTATATAATTTTACCCATTTATCCTGATAATGCAGTGTCAATAAAGGAAATGAAGGAACGTTTAAAATCTTATGTAAATTCTAATCTCGTACGACCTTGATACTTCAGAATCATAAGATCTTTTATAGTTGGAACTTATTTTTCTCAGTGCAAAATGATATTTATATAATAGTAGTATTGTTTGCTTATTTGGAACCATTATTTTCATACATTTTACCCTGTAGTACCATCAGCATCCCATAAACTTCCCACATATTCAGAAAATCTAGAGTTGACACCATTTATTAACACTGAAGGATGTTAAGAATGGAGTGGATTTCCAGCTGATCAAGCTACCGGCTAAGAAGCCTACAATTAACTATATAAAGAAAACAAAGAAGCACAAATACGTACTTCAGAGCTCCATAAAACTGACAATTTGACCCCATTTTATACAATGGTTCCATTTAGTCAGAAACAATCATCATACAAGCAATAGAAACAGAAACCCTATCAAGAGCGCTTCAAAAGGTTTTTGTCTAAAGCCAGGCTCCAGGCGACCTGCAAAACCACGGATAATAATAATACATTTAAAATGATCTCTTAGCGTTGTCTTAGCCTTCCACGTCTTCTTTTCCCAATTGGCATATATTGGAATATTATTAAGGGAATTCGGTAAGGTTTTATCCTAAGACCATGTTCTATTTTACAGTCTACTATAACGTTTGTGATATCAATATTTGGTTTCAGTTTAATATGTTGGCCGCTGTAACATCTGCGAGCATATATCTTGATTGTTCTAGGTTTTGGAGGAGAACAAGAATGACTATTGCTTTATAAAATTTGCTAATTATACAGGTCTTAGTTTTTGCAAGGGAGATCCTTTGATTGTTCCTATATTGCTTGAAATTTATTTAGCTTGTCATTAATGTCATTTTCTGAGCAGGTGATACGTTGTGTTTCAGGTAATATAACATCGTAACTTGTCCTAGAACATAGTCACCCATGACCACTTTTAATGGTAGAATATCATTCTCTTTAGAACACCATTACTTTCGCTTGTTGTTAAGGCTATTTTTAGATCATAATCTACGGTGATAGCAGCGTGTTAATGGATGTGTGTTAAAAATACGATCTTATATCCAAACAAAAACTCTGCCACACTAATTATACCTTTTATGTAACTCAGTAAACTGGTTTAACACGTTGGTATGTCACCTATGGTTTATCACGGTATGGGCATCCTGGTCGGAAAGAATAATAATTGTTTTAACTGGTAGTAATTAGCTGATTAAGTATGTTTCTTCAGAATTGTCAGATGTGATAGTTTCGCTGTCAGGCTTCCTAGGGTATATCATAGGTATTTTGCTTAACTGGTTTACGGTTTAAACCAGTTTAGTTTTGGTCTGTCACGGATATAAGATAAAGACAATATTTCCTGCAGCCAGAAATCAGATTTGACGTAGCATAGAAGAAGAAGGCTCCGGCCAATACGCTACCTCCTATCTCAATCATAGTTTAAAAACTATGTAAATTAGTGTTTTATATCATAATTTATTATGATAATTTAAATACAACTTTACCAATGTACAAACAATATCTCACAAGTTCTGAATCTTCTGACCGGTTGGTCGCACTAAGACGTTGTTTTCCATATAGTTTTGATATCTGGTATCTTCTAGTATTTGTCACATATTGTAACATATTCTAGTCTTAGTGTTTCTTCTGTGTTTTACATTTGTCGGTTTTCTATTCTCATGCTAGATGGTCGGTCACTCCTCTTTGTACTATTCATCCTATTAAAGGGACTATCCTTTTTTTTTTAGATTCCACAGTTTGCTTTCTTCATCAGCTGATTTTAATACCACTTCACTACTTATTATCTCTGTCCAGCCAATTGCGTCTGTTTTTAATTTTTTTTTTCGTCCATGACTTGCATCCATACAAAAATATTAGTTTTAACAATTTGATTATCAGATTGGCACAACTAAAAGAATCACAACTTTTGTAACACGAAAGATATTTTATATTTATTCAAAATAATCTCCATTTACTCGTATTTAAACGCGCTAAATATTTATGAAAACAGTCGGCAAAGGATTCTACAAAAACTGCTTTCAATTCAGCTCATACATTTATCTTAATATCTCCTGCTTTCTGATATCGTTTCTTTTGACAACAGTTTTCGCTTTAGGAAAGTTCGCTAGTGCCAAGTCATATAAATAATGTACATGACTGATTTCAATAACACCATTTTGCGTAATAAACTAATTCACAATCAGTGCAGAATAAGCAGGTGCAGTGGCAATTACCATTCTTTCTAAATTGCAATCGCGCTTGAAATATGTACTGTAATAATCTCTTCATCATTTTAACATAGAATGTTCTATTTACTGGTAGTCCTGCCGGTATAATTTCTTTATGCATCACACTTTCTTTAACAAAATAGACAACCTGCGTGGTTATGCTTCTATATTTTTGCTAATCAAACTCATAGAACCTACTTCATTGTAGGTAGTTAACAGGCCATTGGCCTATACACAGAAGAAGAAAAACAAGAAGAAGAAGAAACTTCCTAGATCATTGGAACGACTTTCCAGTCCACTGCTTGCTTTGGATTTTTAGTCCCAGGATTGTATTGAAACAACAATGGTTTATCATCCGTGACGGTTCAGTTAAATAAACTTGCTATTGCGACAAGTTGAACGAAACCCGCTCATCATACAAATCTTCTCTGTCGTAGCTTCTCTTTTATTGCAAATATTGACTTTATGTTTGGTTTAATTTCACGTGAATCCAGTCGCGCAGCAACAATCCGCAAATTAAATTGCCGGACCTCGTACATTTCTTGTTTCAATAAATTGCTTGATTGTTATTGTTAAAACATTTTACGCAGTGAATTAACATAAAAGGCCCTTGTGCTTGTACAGGTTTTCTTCTGAGGTTCCACACTTCATAGTTTTGGTTTTACTCTTATCTATTATCATGCCTTAATCGTTTGGTAACATATCTTCCCTTATATTTAATGCTCGGCGTATTTCAGCGTATGAATTTTTCCGTTATTTATTTTGGTTCTATTTATTATTAATATTAATATATATAATATATACTATTAATAGTATTGGCGGAAACCCACGTTCTTTCTTTCTTCTTCTTCGACTTGTTTTTAGGTCTAGGACCTGATTCTTCTGGTATCTTTTCTCTTACTGTTGGCCGTTATCCTGGGACGTTGATTGCCAACTATCACGCCAGCGTTTTGGCGGCCTGCCTGGTGGTATTCTAGTCTCCGGTCTCCCATTTCATGCAATTTTGACTATTCTATCTTCAGTCATTCTGTTTATGTGTTCATTCCACATTCTGCGCCTTTTCCTGGCCCATCTGACTATATCTTCTGTTTCGCACTTTGTTCTTATGTCTTCATTTCGCACCCTGTCGAGTAGGGTTTTTCCACATATTGTTCGTAGAGTTTTCATTTCGCTCGTTCGTAATGCTCTCTTTGTCTTTGTTGTGTCGGGTCGGGTCTCTGCTGTATATGCAAGAATCGGTCTAAACTCTAATACATGTTTTATAGATACGTGTTTTACTTTGTATTGTCATATCCCTATTCCTCCATATGACGTCGCGTAGGCATCCTGATATTTGGTTTGCTTTGTTTATTTGATTTTGTACTTCCGCTATTAAATTTTCTGAACTTGATATCGCTACTCCCAGGTAGTTAAAACACATCACTTGTCAATTGTTCTTTCTTTGACATACATAATTTTATGTTGGACCACACTATAATTGCTGTCTATTATCTGTTCTATGTATATGATACTGCTTTGCTTTAGTACGCATCATATTATAATTTATGTAATCAAACCCGCATTTTCATCTACAAAAGCTATGTACCGGTTTTGGATAATCGATGACCAGGCATGATACGAGGATTATCAAGTGGCTTTACAAAAACCGATTGGTCCTTTTTCCAATTTGCTCTAATGCAGTTTAATTTGCAGGATATTACTTTATTTAGAATTTTTAGGGCGTTGTTTGTTAGGTTTATTATTTCGTATTCAACGCACCTTACAATTGCTGATTGATGTGTTGCTATTATTCTTGTTTGTGCAAAACATTGTGGTATCTGTCCTTTCTCATATATACTAGGTATTTCTAATTACATGGTGCAGCGTGTGGTCGTGGTATATTCATTTATTGATTCTTGGATGGTACTGTTTATTTCGTTAAACCCTTGATAAATCTCCATAAAACATTAACTATTTCACCGTCTGGCATAGCTTGTTGCTTCATACATATTTCTTATAATCTTCTATGTTATTTTAGTCTTTCAATAAATCTATTCTTATCTGATATCTCTTGCGAGCAACTTGATAATTGAATTGCAATTTTCATTTCCTCGACTTATAGTTAAATGCTTGTGGTCTGTATTTTTATATTGAAACGATGATTTGAATGCCCTATAGGATTCTTTTGATATATTTAGTTGTACTTTTCCAAATTTTCCTCTAATACAGTATGGTCTTCAACATTTTCCTATCACATTGGTTGTAGAAAACGAAACATGATTTTTTACTTACTCTATACAGTTTATACATATCTATTACAGTTATGTAGTAGTGACCCGAAGACAGTTGATTACTTCAGTTACGTTTCAATCCAGTACACAAGAAGTTGATTACAATCTTTCCAGAAGTTTCCTAGTCTTTATCACTTGCTAAAAGTGGGTATTTCGATTACTGCTTAACGAAACTGCACAGATTCGTTAAAAATCTTTTTGAAAATTATGCATGTTATACGATTTTATACACCATGAGTATGGAAAAATAGCCAGAACGTTGCTTTTATGTAAATAAGCACAGATTTAAAATCGTTTAAAACATTAGTAAGAAGTGAATTGTAGAAAGTTAGTCCGAAACTGGATTGTACTGGGCTGATGGAGATGATATCACACATTAGATTGGTGTACAAACATAAGCCGTTTAATTGTGAATTCAGCCTGTTGTTTACACTCTGTGTGTCTGCCCACTTGCTCGCCAGCGTTTGCTCGTCACTGTTTGCTTACGTGCCGTTTCCTTATGGGTCGCTATGCTGGACAAGTTTAGCTCCCCACGCCGATTGCTCGCCGAACTGCTGGGCGACAAGCAATTTATTCCACTGCGAGCAAACGGATGGCGAGCAACTATCCTGGCGAACATCTTTCCTAGCGAGCAATCGAAAATGATGGCGAGTAAACAGCTATGAGCAAGTGGTGACGGGCAAATGACTTAGAACCGTCTCACATTCATTGAATAATAAGTAGAACAGAGAAAAAGAATCGAAAAATTACAAAAAACAAAGGTTAATGAACATAGATTATGTTTGATATACTGATTTTAGGTATGTTTCTGTTTTGTTGGTACATCAAACCGTAGAAAAATCAGATAGTATGCTACCTTAATAAAACTGTCGGCACTAAATTGTTTTTAAATTGCAGTTTACGCTATCTGTTTGATATTTTATTTAGATAAGGAATAAAACCTTTAATGCAGCGATAACTAGGCCGTCCAAAGCAATTGGTGCTTCAACATTTATTAAATATTTGAAAACAGTTTGTCAAGCAATTCAAATAGAGATTTTTAGGAGAGAAAATCTTTATCAAACTTGTAGTCTGGTAGTAATCCCTAATCAGATCTAATATTATGGACCCAGAAATTAATATTTTGTGTTCAAGAGTAAACATTAACTGTTGCTACTCTACTACTCTTTGATAGCTATTAGTTTATTGTAGGAAATGTGATAAACTGCATGGGTTAGTTAAAAACAGTATCATTTTTCTTTCTTATCTTAACTTCTATTTTGATTCAATTTTACAATAACCAAAAAATGTCTAAAATTTATTTATAATACCAGAATTGTAATAATTTACTTTTAGTTGTATCTGTAGGTCACCTAAGCCTAAAGCATGTCCGAGTAAACTTGAAAATTGTTAACAGCGTACTCTTATATGATCACATAACTAAAGATATTTTTTTCCCATGGTTGTATAGTAAATTAGTTTCCTCTGTTTAACTTAACTTTTTAACTCATCCCTTCCTAAAATAATATACATTAAAATACCACTAAGAAGCAGCTGGGCTCGCTTGTTATTGTACCCTAAAATTGAAGCAGAAATACATAGCAGTTGATGTATGAACCTTGACACTTTCAAAATATTTGCTCTGGAAATTTTAGGGTGTCAATGTTGATTTTCTTCTCATGTGCTGGCAATTTAGTTTAATATTTATATCGAAAAAATAGGATGTTTCTGAAACCGAAAAGGTAATTAGTTTTTTACCTTTGCTGTAGATTATAATACAATGAATACGTTAATACTGCAATGCTTTGTAGCATTTACAAAGGGAGTTTATTTCTAGTAAAAATAAATTTAGAGGCAGAAAAATTGACGGAATTTTGGTAAACTACCCAAACAAATATTTTCTACCTGCAACCTGAGTTATACGAGAGATAGAAAGCACCAGCAGGTATAAAAATCGTCATAAATTTTCAATACAACCGCTGATCGAATACAATAACATTTTGATAACTATACGGAAGTAGAAAAGTATCTAAAGGGCCATTTGAAAACATTGGGAGGCACTTTGAAGGAGTAAGTGTTGAATTCGGCTCGGGAGCGCTTTTCCGAGGGTTACGGTCTGCTGGTGAGTGCAGGGGTGAAACGTAAAGGGTTGCAGAATCGTTCTGAACAAAAGTGCGGTATGCAAAGGCACCCCCCATAAAAACCGAGGTGAGAAGGCGCCGCCCCCGCTAACGCTATAACGCTCGCGACGCTTATTGTCTAACATTCAACCAGAGCTTGCCGCACATACAGATGTACTTTTTCCGCCGCTGCAGCATCATATTTGATTCAATAAAAAGTTACACGAAGAACGCCGTGCCATAAGAGGCTTTTTTGTGTCTTTCGAATTTTCAGGTTGAAGTTTTCCGAGCTCTTTGCAATGAACGGGAGGCCAAATAGGATTAAATCCGAAGAGTAGCCTGTTATAACCTTAAAAGTGATCAAGACCTACAGTAGGTACTTAATGCCGTAAGTACCATCTTTAGGAAAATATTATGTATGGAAGAAGGGATAAGAGGTTAATTACATACTTATTAGGATTATATTTATGATTCAGAAACAAAGTTTTGTTCTAGAAAATTTGTGATATTTGTTTAAACGTTACAATTTATTTTACGTCGTTTACTCTACCTAGAATGATACTTTAAACTTCTGCAATTAGATACTTAAATAAATTGTGCGTTATTCGTCGGAAATATTGATGGAAGATTTTGTATTCGTTTATGCTGTTTTTAAAGTTTATAATAAATGCAATCGGTAAAAAGCAACAAACTTGACATCAATATTAATTTTTTGGGAAACTGTACTAAATACCAAGACAAGATCTAAAAAATTACTGGAAAATACTAACTTGAATGTAAAATAAGCGGTAAAACGAAACTTCTAGATTCGTAGAAATTGGCGACAACAGTTAGCTTCGTATATTTTGCAGGTAATATACGAAGCTGTTGTTCATTTACTTGATAGACCAAAATATAAACATTATAACCCATTCACGATAAATTTATCTTATGGGCAATCTAAGATATATGTGTGTGCAGATCTATAACATGTTTGTAGACGTTTCTAGTAGATTAAGATGCAACATACACTCAAATACTTTGTAAGTGAATGTAGACCGTACAGAGGAATAAGTGTTTTTCTTTCTATTTTCAGCAATATATACATACATGGTGCTATAAGAATTTTCTTGAAGAAGCCAATTGTAACAACTTACTATTTATGTATTCGTAGTAAATCTTAGATGCTAATGAGATATTCGATTGTTATAAACAAACGTGAGCAAGGAAGAGCTACTACTAAGCAGTAAACGTACTTTAAAGTAGATGTCAATATATACCTTCATAGTACCAAAGGATTTTTTGAAACAGCCCATTGTAACAACTTATTATTTAGATATTCCTAGTAACGTTCAGGTACTAATGAAATGTTCAACTGTTATAAACAAACGTGAGCAAGGAAGAGCTACTACTAAGCAGCTAAACGCACTTTAAAGTAGATGTCAATATATACATTCATGGTACTAAAGGATTTTCTTGAAAAAGCTAATTGTAACAACTTACTGTTTATATATTCCTAGTAACGTTCAGGTACTAATGAAATATTCAACTGTTATAAACAAACGTGAGCAAGGAAGAGCTACTACTAAGCAGCTAAACGTACTTTAAGTAGATGTCAATATATACATTCATAGTACCAAAGGTTTTTCCTGAAAAAGCTCACTGTAACAACTTACTATTTATATATTCCTAGTAACGTTCAGGTACTAATGAAATATTCAACTGTTATAAACAAACGTGAGCAAGAAAGAGCTACTACTAAGCAGCTAAACGTACTTTAAGTAGA
>JABXWE010030855.1:0-29279 GCA_014611495.1 Limonius californicus
TTTTAATAATTTTTGTTCGTAGATAATCAGTGTTTTCGCCTTCACTGCAGAACAACACCTGTTCGTAAATGTTGGTTACTCAGCTGAGTAGTATATGGTTTTCATGCTTATTTAATGTCGGAAACGTATTATATTTTAATAATTTTGTTCGTAAATAATCAGTGTTTTCGCCTTCACTGCAGAACAACACCTGTTCGTAAATGTTGGTTACTCAGCTGAGTAGTATATGGTTTTCATGCTTATTTAATGTCGGAAACGTATTATATTTTAATATTTTTGTTCGTAAATAATCAGTGTTTTCGCCTTCACTGCAGAACAACACCTGTTCGTAAATGTTGGTTACTCAGCTGAGTAGTATATGGTTTTCATGCTTATTTAATGTCGGAAACGCATTATATTTTAATAATTTTGTTCGTAAATAATCAGTGTTTTCGTCTTCACTGCAGAACAGCACCTGTTTGTAAATGTTTGTTGCTCAGCTAAGTAGTATATGGTTTTCATGCTTATTTAATGTCGGAAACGTATTATATTTTAATGCTTTCTGTTCGTAAAAAATCAGTGTTTTCGTCTTCACTGCAGAACAACACCTGTTTGTAAATGTTTGTTGCTCAGCTAAGTAGTATATGGTTTTCATGCTTATTTAATGTCGGAAACGTATTATATTTTAATAATTTTTGTTCGTAAAAAATCAGTGTTTCGTCTTCACTGCAGAACAGCACCTGTTTGTAAATGTTTGTTGCTCAGCTAAGTAGTATATGGTTTTCATGCTTATTTAATGTCGGAAACGTATTATATTTTAATGCTTTCTGTTCGTAAAAAATCAGTGTTTTCGTCTTCACTGCAGAACAGCACCTGTTTGTAAATGTTTGTTACTCACCTAAGTAGTATATGGTATTCATGCTCATTTAATGCAGGAAACGTATTAAATTTTAATACTTTCTGTTCGTAAAAATCAGTGTTTTCATCTTCACTGCAGAACAGCACTTGTTTGTAAATGTTTGTTACTCAGCTAAATAGTATAGGGTTTTCATGCTTATTCAATGTCGGAAACGTATTATATTTTAATACTTCCTGTTCGCAAAAATCAGTTTTCGCCTCCACTGCAGAACAGCACCTGTTTGTAAATGTTTGTTACTCGGCTAAGTAGTATATGGTTTTCATGCTTATTTAATGTCGGAAACGTAATATATTTTAATACTTTCTGTTTGTAAAAATCAGTGTTTTCGCCTTCACTGCAGAACAGCACCTGTTTGTAAATGTTTGTTACTCACCTAAGTAGTATATGGTTTTCATGCTTATTTAATGTTGGAAACGTATTAAACTTTAATACTTTCTGTTCGTAAAAAATCAGTGTTTTCATCTTCACTGCAGAACAGCACTTGTTTGTAAATGTTTGTTACTCAGCTAAATAGTATAGGGTTTTCATGCGTATTCAATGTCGGAAACGTATTATATTTTAATACTTCCTGTTCGCAAAAATCAGTTTTCGCCTCCACTGCAGAACAGCACCTGTTTGTAAATGTTTGTTACTCGGCTAAGTAGTATATGGTTTTCATGCTTATTTAATGTCGGAAACGTATTATATTTTAATACTTTCTGTTCGTAAAATCTGTGTTTTCGTTTTCACTGCAGAACAGCACCTGTTTGTAAATGTGTGTTGCTCAACTAAGCAGTATATTGATTTCATGCTTATTTAACTTCGGCAAACGAATTGTATTTTAATACTGTCTGTTCGTAAACAATCATTTTTTTCGCCTTCGCCGCAAAACAATAACCGTTTCTAGATGCTTGTTGTTCAGATAGGCAGCATATGGATTTCATGCTTATTTAATGTCGGAGAACGAATCATATTTTTATACATTCTGTTAATAAAAAATCACTGCTTTCGCCTTCACTGCAGAACAGCACCCGTTTGTAAATGCTTATTGCTCAGCTAAGTAATATATGGTTTTAACTCATGTTTTATATTGCAAAACGAATTATATTTTTGTGGTGTTATAATATGTATTCGTAAATATGTATTAATCACCCCATATATAAGCACATGAACATACAGCACAATAGCGATTGGAGCACAACTTCACCTACTCTTAATCACCCTTAATAACTGACACTAATACCAACATGCAATGCATTACATCGTAATACTTTTTGTTTGTAAAAAATCACTGTTTTCGGCTTCTCTGCAGAACAGCATTAATTTGTAAATGCTTGATGCTCAGCTAAGCAATATATGGTTTACACTTGCATTTCATATCGGAAAACGAACTTCATGTTTTAGTGATATTTATTAAGTTTATATTGCAGAGCAGCACTAATTTGTAAATGCCTAACATTCCGCTTAGCGATATATCCATATATGTTCTATCGTAGCAGAACAGAAAACCCCCGGACAAAAAACCCCGGACATAAAACCCCGCGCAAAAAAACCCCGGATATAAAACCCCCCGGACATAAAACCCCCGGACATAAAACCCACCGGACAAAAAACTCCCCGAAAAAAAAAACCCCACAAAACAGAATGTAGGATAAACAACCCGTCGAAAAAACAAGAGCGAGTTTAATCTGTTTTATACGGTATGAATTCAGTGTAAATTTATAACGTGCTTACAAATAAAAACGGATTCGCAGTGGCCTTTGGAATTTGAGGGCTTGTCTTCATTTGGTTTACACGATTAACAAATAATGCTGTCAAATCATAGGTTAGGTTAGGATTTGTCAAACGTCAACGCTAGTGTTTGCTATCTTTATAACGTTTCGACTTTTATAGTTCCAGTAATTAGATAAAAATTAGTAAATATAGTTTAATTAGTGGCACCGCGTGAATTAACATTGGTTTTTTCGCGTGGACAAAAAGCATTTATGATAACTGTCATCCTTGAAATATGAAGTATGAAGTCTTTTGCGACAAATTTTCATTTGAATTCTGGAGAGTACCCTGGCTCGTCCGCATTGTGAATTTTATTAATCCTCATACACACGATTTGACCAACTTTGATTATGGAATAGTACCGTCTTCATTATGTGAAAATGACGGTTGAATAAAGTAATTGTAATATATTGCTTAATTATCTTATCCCTAATTGTTTAATCAAGCTTAGAGTCTATGATTAAATTATTATTATTATGTAAATTTCTGAAATAGATTCTTGAATAAAGTTTTGGGCCAATTTTCTTATAGTCTGGTCATTTCCGTTGGTATTTCCTCGATTTTTATGCTGTTTGATGTTTAATTTTCGAGACTGCAAGCTGGTGTTGAGTTGTATTCGTTAATGCTGAAGCTCTTGAAAGTTTTGCCATCCCTATTTGTGGTTTCTTATCTGTAAACAGACTTGTTTTAGAACATTTTTGATACGTATACTGCATATGTAAACAAATATGTCTGTTGTGTTAATTTGGATCTCTCCTGTGTGAATTCTTGTAATGCTTTTTGGTTTTAGAGTGTTTTAAGAACATATTTAAATGTTTTTTAATAATACATTTAATTTAATTTAAAAATAATAGGTAATTTTAATAAATGAAAATATTTGTTCTGTATATACGTGTGAGATATTAGAATGTGTGCAATTTCTTGGATAACAAGAAAATGAATTCAGACTTATGGCAATTTAAAATATAAAATAGGTATTTGTAAAATTTGGATTTAGTTAAATGTTGCAATTGTGTTCTATATGCCGATAGGCTAAAGAAAATTGGCAGATGCGTTACAGATTTAAGGTAAAAGCGTTGCTCCTTTAACCTTTTCTCTTGATTTTTGTTTCATCTTCATGGTAACGGAAGAATAATAAATTAATGTTAGTAGTTGTTTATAGCTCACTAGCCGTTTAGCTTTTAGGGTGAAGTTACGCTTGTAAAGCTGCTCCGTTATATGTTGTAATTTACGTGAATTATGTCGTTTTTTCAAATAAAACCAGATATTAATTGGTGTGCATGAATAAGCGTTATTTTTAAACCATTATGTGGCCGAAATAGGGATTATTTCCTTTAAAACGTATTTACAAGATTCGAATGACGTAACTAAATATCAACTGGGTGTGAAACCTCAAATTTGGATTATTTAAGCTTATTTTAAGTTTTAAACATTTAATTTATTTAACTTCAGCGAATGGAGTCTATAAACAATTAAAGTTATTTTAGAAGAAGAAACAGCTAGGTAAAAATTTTAATTATTTTGTGTAACTACGAATTTAATACAATTAACGGTGTTTGGAATTTTCTATACAAGGTTTTGCTTATGAAGTCCAACGATTTATCGATAAAATGATATTATGGAACAATTCTAACAACAGACAAAATGTGAATAAATTATTCAAAGTTTTGTACTTATCTAGTAGCGAGATAACAACGGTAAATTTGAATATTACAATGAATTTTCTAGGAGAACTATAATAGCAACAGATGTATGTCAAACAAATGCGGCGTAGTTACCTACCTACAGCGGCCAAGCGTCTTCCTCCAGCAATACCAACTTAAAAAGAATGCAGGTAAATCCGAAAAAGGTGGGTGAATTGCAAGTGCCATGCATATTTATTTAATCGTAAATAAACTATTACACTTGGTTTTACTATTTTGTTTGTTTGTGCGTATGCAAATAGGGAAAAACAGATGGTTTGGCAATATTTTATTGATTTCTCCGATGTGACTGATTCATTTAGTATAGTAGTTCCTAAAGTATTGGTCGCGATACCCTGGGGGTCGCTATATTGAGTTAGGGGTTCGCAGGAGGATTTCCAAAATAAAACAAAATGCATTTTCAAGACATTTATTTCTGCCTTCCACAAAGTAAATAAAAATAGATTAAACTTAAAATATTAAAATTTTCAATAAATGCAAGGACCTAAACAAAGCTAACTGTAAACATAAAAACAAGTTGCAAAATAAAAACATTAATGCGATGTATGTGCCCGTCTTTCAGAAAGTAGCTTTTCAAATCTGGGCTCTGTATTCGACACACACACACAATAATATCATTTTCAAGTTCGAGGCAATTTATTACTTTGGTTTTGATGGCAGTCATAGCCGAGAAACTTAATTCACACAACTATGATGGAACAAATGGCACTGAACACTATAGCTTTGTCCGCAAGCTTGGGGTATTCTTGCATTCTTTTGGTCCAAAATTGGTTCCACATGATATTTGAATAAGTTTTTCTTTCATGTTTGCCGAAATTTCAGCTTGTTCAACGGAATTATCTAATAACGGATTCAGTATCCATCTGTGATTGTCATAACTGTTTTGACTTTCTTTGAAGAGATAGTCAATGATCGATTGATTTGCAATCGCAAAAATTGTGCAAACTAACTAGCATATCTACAAACACGTGCTCAGAATTTATCATATTAAATCCTTAACTAAGCCTTTCATGAGTTCTTGAACGCACTGAAATCAAGTCTCTTTATAAATCCGTTAATTGTGTTCGTGGCTGTGATTATATTAATATAGTGGCCTTGCAAACTGCTATTCAGGGTGTTTAAGTGCTCGAATATATCAGCAAAGAAAGCCAGTCTTAGAAGCCAAGGAAAATTAGATAATATGTTTTCATATTCCGGTTTCTCATCTTGTAGTTACTCCAAAAGTTCCGATTTTAACTGAAAAACTCTTTATAAGACGTTACCCCACGAAAGCTGTCTTACTTCCTCGCGATAAAAAAGATTTGCGTTTAAAGATCCCATGTATTCACAAC
The DNA here is from genome assembly GCA_014611495.1 of Limonius californicus. Classification (NCBI taxonomy): domain Eukaryota; kingdom Metazoa; phylum Arthropoda; class Insecta; order Coleoptera; family Elateridae; genus Limonius; species Limonius californicus. The sequence goes on from JABXWE010030855.1 coordinate 5,685, forward strand.
TTTTTTGAAAAATAGGAGTTTGCAATGCTTTTCCTTTAATGGAATTTACTACTATATGACATTTTTCAAAGAAGGTAAATATTTTGATGTAAGAGCTTCTCGATCTAAAAAGCAGTGTAACCATGTAGCTTTTGGCATTATCTCTTTTAAACTGTCAATAAGACCAGATCGATATCCTGTCATAGTCTTAGCGCCATCGGTGCATACAGCAACGCATTTTGCCCAGTCAAAGTGTAAAATAAACATCTTCCGGTGGTATTGACCGCTAATGGAGTACAAAATTCGTATTTTACAAATGCTATAAATTGGGTACAGTTAGAAATATCCGTAGATTGGTTAATCTGTAATGAGAAGTATGTGCACTTTCGTGTTATGTATAGACTCTAGTAAAAATCGCAATAACTAAAAAATCGGTTATAAAAGCGAATTCTAAGAATCAATAGCAATAATCAAATTTTGAAAATCGATTCAATAATATTAAACTTTGATTGGTTTCTGAAAAGTAAAAGAAAACAGATACCTCTTACCCTGTCCTTTGGAATTAGGTTGTGACACGTTTAAGTAAGCTTGACGCCGACTTGGCAGTATTTTCTAATTCTCACGTAAATTATTTTACTGTTATATACTAATAATTCTGTACAGTACCATTTCCAAAAACATAGTTAGACTAATACAAATATTTTATTTAAAACTCATATAAATGCATCACTTTTTGCGAGCAATTTTTAATATTTTAAGTTTCATATACATTTGCGGCCAAACATCCTTGCGCTCAACCGGGCCTGCGCCGAACCGTCCCTGCGCCCAAACGGTTGTCCGGCTAAAGGGTTTTTTCTTGAGTAGTGGCTGCTGATGTAGAAGTAGCTTGCTCCTTGTGGATGGACTTTGAATTACGCACGCTTTTCTTTTTGGTCTGGATGTTTGGTATTTAAATATCGAAATAGCTTTAATAGCTTTATACTTTATTTTGACAACCCTTCTCGACAAAGTGCGCACTGGAGTTTCTAGGAAATAACGGTAAAACTATATTTGAGATATTCATCGATGTACAATCAATTTGTTGTGTTTTTGTCACTTCTAGACGGGGAAGGTTGGTATAACTGCTTTAAAAATTTATCCGTCGTTAACAAAACGAGTATAACTCGTACTTAACGTTAAATATTTGTTGTCGAGTTATTGCACTCAACACACAGTCAGGAATACTGTACACAATTTTGAAATGCCGACTAATTTCATCGCGGTCCGCTGCTTATATAAAGCAAAGTGGATTTCCAGATTATTCCAGTGCAATCTAGCCCTCTCCCGAATATGGTGGAAATTTCCGGAAACAGGAGGACAAATAAATAAATTGCACTACTTGGTAATAGATGGCGCCAATTGGCTGTTTAAGCCGCTGTTTCTGAATGAAGTTGAGTACTACACGTGGGGGGGGGGGTCGAATGAAAAAATTGGCCGAAAGGGGGTAGCGCATTAAAAAGTTTGGGAACCACTGATTTTTTAATTCATGCTTCAGCCTTTAGTAATTAAAGGTTAAACTGCGCAATATTTGATTTTTCAGTATATTAATTTGAACCCCGAGATTAAGAGTAAATTATTCGTTTGTAGAAATTGCTCAGATTTATTCAAGAATGTATGAGCAATCTGAAATTTAATGTATTTGATATACAACAAATTATCCAAGGAAGGGCACCAATGTGAATAATAAGATGAAATCATAATTATAATTTTATTTATTAATTTATGTTTGGGGCAGTCCACTGCAATATCTTACTCCAAGGTATTTCTAAAATACAATCAACCAATACCTTTAAAGGTAAAATGATGAACCATTATAATTTAAATATAAATGAATATTATTATTATTATCATAGGTTTCTGTGATATCACTTTTACGATTTATCACTTCCCTCCTCAGCAGTACATGTCATCTTCTCATTTAAATGAATTTCTTTCTACACACTGTATACAAATGCTATTAAATTAAAATTAATTAAGGAAATTTGTTTTAGTCTCTGTCAAAAATGGAATGACAATCAAGTTGATTTCTCTGCTTGCGCTTATTAACCGTGTTGATAATGGTTACTTTTACAACGCGAGAGTACGCCGATATCCATTACATGTACGGTTTTTGTGATGGAAACTCAGTAGCAGCTGCTCGAGAATATGGGTTGAGATTTCCAAATCGACTGCTATCAGACCGACGAGTTTTCCAAGGAGTGCACAACCACCTACATGAATACGGAACTTTCTCGACACCGTCGACTGAGCGTCCAATACAGTACTAGACAATGAGGACAACATATTGCGAGAAATTAATAGTAATTCCAGACCTATGTACGTTGTGTATCTGCATAAGTTAATGTACCACGAATGCGAGTTTGGAGAACATTAAAACGTCATGGTTTATATTCATTTTATATCCAACCTGTTCAGGTCCTCTTACCTACAGATTTCGCTAGTCGTATGGAATTTTGCCGCTGGATCATTCAAAATCGAAAGCTACATACGTAATAGAATTTTATTCACGGGTGAGGCAACATTTACAAGGAATGGATTAAGGAACAGAAAGAACAGCCACTCTTGGGATTTGGAGAATCCACACGAAATCACAGCGTCAAATTATCAACATAGGTTTTCAGTGAATATCTGATGTGGAATTATTGCTAACATTCTCATTGGTCCATTCCTTTTTGAGAACCATTTAACCGCCGACAGATATTTAAATTTTCTAGAAGATCATTTGGGAGGATTGTTAGATGATGTCCCTCTGGCGATCAGGCATGGTATGTGGTACCAGCACGATGGTGCCCCTTGGCACTTTTGCGTTACGTGTAAGACAATTTTTGAATCAACTGTTTGAAGGCCGTGTAATCGGTAGAGATTTAGGAGACGCATTTTTGAGACAGTAGAACTAATTCGGAATAACAATGATCTGTTATGTAGGGCAACCAGATCTCTCTTAAGAAACACCAGAATGCGTCTCGAGAGCAACGCTGGCCATTTTGAACAATCTTTATTGTGAATTTAAACTAAAATACAAATAAATATTGGCTTTTCTGAAATTGTAATTATTTAATAAATAATAATGTAACACTCTGTATTTTGAAATCGGTTTACTTTAGGGCATAACTTTTCTTTCTTAGTAGATATTTATTTGCAATCTGCTACATTAACAATAAGCAAATCAGATAACTGTAGTAGAAAATACATTGCAGTGGAAATTACAGGGGAGGTAACGCCCTTTGACGTTCCTCAAGATGAACTTACTTATACAACAGATTTATAACTAATAGTAGGGATGTTAGAACTGTCTAAAAACGATTAGGAAGATCTGACGGTTTGAATCGCTTAAGTCTGCGCACTATTTCACTTTCATTAGTCAGTTCTGTACACTAGTGGGTTAGGATGAGTTTCTAATCGCAGGAGGTATTTATCACTAAACTTAGTAATTTCTTCTTTCACTGTCTTCATTTTCAGGTCTTTCTGTATTTCTGTGTTGGGTACGCAGTAGGGGGCATTGGTGATCATGCGTAGGGTCTTCGATTGGAAGCGTTCCAGAATTTCGATATTGGAGTGTGAGGCAGTACCCCACAACTGAATGCCGTAGCTCCAGATTGGTTTCAATATACTTTTGTAGAGTAATAATTTGTTGTTCGGAGAGAGTTTTGAGTTGCGGCCTAATAGCCAGTAGTAGCTCTTGAGTTTAAGATTCAGGTGTTTTCTCTTGGTCCAAATGTGCGTTCTCCAAGTCAAGCTTTTGTCAAGATGCATACCAAGGTATTTCACACAGTCTGTACGGGGCAAAACTTGGCCATCCATGATCACATCAGGGACGATGCCTGTACCTTTGGTGAACGTGATTTGTAATGACTTTTGAGTATTGATTTTGAATCGCCATTTTTGGAACCAGTCGGTTACTGCATCTAGATTTTGCTGTAGATTACTTGCGGCTGTGAGAGCGTCAGTATGAGTGGAGAGAAGTGTTGTGTCATCAGCATAGGTTACGATCAAAGTATTTGCATTCGTTGGAAGATCAGCTGTGTATAAAACATACAGGACCGGACCCAGTACACTTCCTTGTGGAACACCTGATGTGATGGGGTAGAAAGTTGATACAGCTTCTCCGAATTTCACTTAGAAGTGTCTTTCTTCAAGGTATGATTTAATGATTAGGTAGTAAATGTAGGGTAAAATCAGCTTAAGCTTGAAGAGGTGACCTTCGTCCTTCATGCCAGACCTTATCGAAGGCCTGGCTGATGTCTAGAAAGACGCCGCACAGTAGTTTTTGTTTTCGAATGCATAGTTAAAGTGTTCTACTACCCTATGTACCTGTTGTATGGTGGAATGGTGATTCCTGAAGCCAAACTGGTGATCAGGTATTAGGTTTTCATCTTCAAGAATAGGGGTAAGTTTATCCAGGAATAATCTTTCAAACAGTTTGGAGAACAGCGGTAGCAGGCTAATAGGTCTGTATGATGTGGGCTCGTTGATAGGCTTTTCGGGTTTGGGGATAAGTATAATTTGCGCGATTTTCCATTGTATCGGGAAATATCCTGTACGTAAAATGCTGTTGAAAATAAGCGTGAGTGTACAGATAGCTTTAGGAGACTTAGGGTATATAACTTTATTAGAATTTTTTTTTAACTATATTTGGTCTAAAGATTACGTACACGAAGTAAGGACCTCACGTCGTGGGACACCCTGTATAAAAGACTGTAATAAAAATACGGAATGAAACTTGAAAATACCTTGTTATGCGTTACGGGCAATTGTAATCCTTCGTAAATTACGTGGGGCATGACAAAACAAACCATCACTGGCTGGAACGGATCTAGTTGCGGACATCGGAATTTGCGGTGGGGATAACGTTTGAGGGAAAATAAAAACAAACATCGTATCAAATAAGTAAACAAGTAAGGCAATAATGCGGTTTTAATTAGCTTTGGAGAGCATTTTTCGTGGGGCGAAGTTAAAATATTTATTTAAGTAATAAATAAAAATACAGATCAAATGCGAACCTTAATATACCCCTAAAAGTGTTGGAACTTTTCGAGCTTTAACTACTGCATAAAATTAGGACTGCGCTAATTAACCCATCCGCAGATAAATACACACTTGACAAATTTTAGATCCTTGCGTGCCATCCTGACACATTTGCACAGTTTTTATGAAATGAGCCAAAGCGTTTGTGTCACGTTTATAACCTTCACTTTTGTTTACGCATGTCATTCTACGACGCAACAATTTTACGCAATTCGTCAGTAATTTGATTTTCATTAAAAAGAATTCAAGCAGATGAAGTTACTAGGACAAGAAGTTTAATAATGTCTATTACTAGTAAAATTCATTACACATTAAAATATTCCTCAGCTTGCACTTAAAAATCTTGCTCAACAATTTGCGGCCGATTCGCACAACATACAAGGCATACGTGCTGTCCATTAGTTTATTAGGTTATTTTATTTAAGGACGAACGGTAAAGCACCAAATTATGATAGCGAACAACATTTCTCTGTCCTTTACTTAATTTACTTTATTAATAGATATTCGTTCCAGAAAAACATATTCGATAGTACAACGAATATAGAACTGTGAAACTACCTGAAACAAGAATCATCTGCATTACAGCATGGCAATACATTACACAAAGAGAAAAAAGAATTAGACAAGAAGAACTTCTTGTTTTACATTTTATTTGTAGCAGGATTATATTATACTTAGAACAAGGATGTTTCTTATACCATTTTAATTATAATTATATAATAAACTAAATTTAAAGATTTTTGTGTTTATGCAACCAAATTGACAGATAAGTTGTGTACTGAGCGTTCAAGTAGGCTGAAAAGTCTTTGGGTAGTGAGGGACTAGATACACAAGCTACAGTTTCTTCCACTATTTTACATCTAAATCTACCTAACAATCGACCCGGATTTTGGCTACGGATCATCCGCTAGTAATACAACAACAAATTGTCAGGTATTCCCATAAATTGCCGAGCGCTATTGTTAAGAGATTACATTATGTACTACAGAGGGATAACAATGGAAAAGTCAAAATTCTAACTTAAAATGTCAACAGTTCTTTATTTGCTCTCAATTGTTTGAAGGACAGCAGATACTCAGAGTATACATTTAAACAAGATATTAAAGCAAGTATAATAATATCGGGCTGTAATCCTGCAATGCCAACTTTGACCTGAATGTGCAGTGCCGACCCGTGGGTAAGAGGCGCCTTTGTTCAAAGTTATATTTCAGCGCCCCTTTAACAGAATTTGCAAATTAAAAAAAATTAAATAAATACTCGATGTACGTATGTGTACATTAAAATACAGCATCCCCCAGTTATCAAAAATGCACAACACAATAATACGCTTTGGGCTTTGGTATACACGGTGAGTGTACTATAGTGGTTCCACAATTAATATCGGGATACAGGATTAAATAGAATAGGATAACAAAAATATTGTCTCTCTCTTTCCTTTACATTACTTATATGCGAATTTTAAAAACGCCCCAAGTATTTCGTCTATTCACGAGTTACCGGAACAGAAGACGAACTTCCATAAGTAAAAGAAAGATCAGGATATGCTCGTTTACCTGTTTAGAACCGGTCTAGATTTCGCTTTTAGACTGGTTGTAAACAGATAAACGAACATATTCGCATCTTTCTTTTACTTAGGGAACTTCTTCTTCTGTTTCGGTAACTCGTAGATCTAAAATTCCGTATTTTTGTTGTCCTATTATCGTTAATCATATCATCACTTCAAGCTACTTAGTGAAATTTGTAGCTACTTAAGTTACGCTACACGCTACATTTAAAGATAATTAGTTACCGTTAAAGTCGCTATTTCAGTTATTTTTCACCTTCTTTATTTTAAACATTTGAAGATGCCAATGCAGAATGTCCATGATTAACCTTTATTACTGGGCCCTTTGGGTTTTCCCTTAGTTTGCCACTACTTCTGACATCTTTGTACACCCAATAAACTGTAAACTTTAAATCCATATTCTGATTACATATGATTTACAATTTTAATCATGATTTGTCTCACTATTTTGAGACATCACTGAACTTCTTTTATTGTAGACGAACTTCCCTAACTAAAAGAAAGATGCGGATATGCTCGTTTACCTGTTTACAGTAAACAGGTAAACGAGCATATCTGCATTTTTCATTCCCCTAGGGAAAGTCATCTTCCGTTTCAGTAATTCGTGTATAGGCGAAAAAGTTGGGGTTTATTTAAAATTCGCATAGAAGTAACGTAATAGAAAGGGAGAGACAATATTTTGTTGTCCTATTCCATTTAATCCTGTAGCCCGCTGTTGATTGTGGAAGCAATATACCTACAGTTCAAGCTAGTTAGTGAAATTTCTAGCTACTTAAGTTACGCTACACGCCACATTAAAGGTAATTAATTAGCTACCATTAAAGTAGCTATTTCAGTTGCTTTTCATCTTTTTATTATAAAAATTTGAAAATGCCAATGCAGAATGTCCAGGATTAACTTTTATCACTGAGACCTTTGGGTTTTCCCTTAGTTTGCCACCATTTCTGACATCTTTGTACACCCAATAAACTGTAAACTTTAAATCCATATTCTGATTACAGATGATTTACAATTTTAATCATGATTTGTCTCACTATTTTGAGACATCACTGAACTTCTTTTATTGTAGACGAACTTCCCTAAGTAAAAGAAAGATGCGGATATGATCGTTTGCCTGTTTACAACCCGGTTGTAAACAGGTAAACGAACATATCTGCATTTTTCTTTCACCTAGGGAAAGTCATCTTCTGTTGCAGTAATTCGTGTATAGGCCAAAAAGTTGGGGTTTATTTAAAATTCGCATAGAAGTAACGTAATAGAAAGGGAGAGACAGTATTTTGTTGTCTTATTCCATTTAATCCTGTAGGCCTCTGTTGATTGTGAAAGCAATATACTTACACTTCAAGCTAGTTAGTGAAATTTCTAGCTACTAAGGTACGCTACACGCCACATTAAAGGTAATTAATTAGCTACCATTATGTGTATTTCAAATTCGCATATAAATAACGTAAGAGAAAGGGACGGACAGTATTTTTTTGTCCTATTTTATTTAATCGTGCAGCCCGCTATTAACTGTGTTAAGACTATAGTTACACTTCAAGCTACTTAGTGAAATTTGTAGCTACTTAGGTTACGCTACATGTTACATTTTAAGGTAATTAGCTACCATTAAAGTAGCTATTCCAGTAGCTTTTTCATCTTTATTCACTTTAAACATTTGAAGATGCCAATGCAGAATGTCCAGGTTTAACTTTTATTAGTGGGCCATCTAGGTTTCGCTTAGTTGGTCACTTGTTCTGATATCTTTCTACACTCAATACACTATAAACATTACGTCCATATTCTGATTACAGATGATTTACAATTTTTAACATAATTTGTGTCATTATTTTGAGACACCTAAACTTCTTTTATTGTAGATGAACTTCCATACGTAAAAGAAAGATGCGAACATGCTTGTTTACCTGTTTATAACCAGTCTAAAAGCGAAACCTAGACTGGTTGTAAACAGGTAAACGAGCATATCTGCATTTTTCTTTTACCTAGGGAACTTCATCTTTTGTTTCAGTAATTCATGCATAGGCGAAAAAGTTGGGGCGTATTTAAAATTCGCATATAAGTAACGTAATAGAAAGGGAGACACATTTTGTTGTCCTATTCTATTTAATCCTGTAGCCCGCTGTTAACTGTGGAAGACTAAGACAAATCAGCTTGGTATCTCGCGTATTTGAAATATTAGAATAAATATTTTTGGACAAGGGCGGGGATGACTCAGTGGTAAGAAAGCCAAGCTTTTGATATAATAATCCAAATGCTTCCCGGTTCGAATAACTCCAGGGTTGGAAATTTATTTAATTCCCTGGGTGATCGGTGCTGGGTCCCGGTCTCCATTTGCCATTGGGATCAAATTAATGGCACTACTCGTGTTACGATCGCACTAGGGGAGTAACAAGATCATATACGCAAAAATACACCACCCACAAGCAGGTTAAGTATGGTTGCGTGCTAACACGGTAACCCGCAGAGTCGGGCCCTGTTGTGCAATGCATAAAGTAACTGATCCTTGCCTCACACCAAAGCGATGGGCCTATAAGCCCTGTGAAAGCTTTATTATAAAATAAATAAAATATTTTTGAACTGATTGCAATAGGCAGTGCCCCCTATATATAGGCAAACATATGTTTTTGATATTCCAACGATGTTCAATAATGTTTAGAAAGTGCTTACAAAAATTAGAACTTCTAGTGTTGATCATTCTTTGGAAAGTTATTCTCTGTAAGGTTCAATTTTTTTGAAAATCGTTACTTTACCAGTCTAAAATAGTTAAATAAATGTTTTAAATTTGGTCTGTCAGTTCAAATATCAAAACAAAAATAGATCTACCGGGAATCACACACCGAGAAACAGAGTTGCGCCAATACTATCGTCCCAGATACTTTTTAATACGGCGCTTTGCATTTGCAAATTAGTTTGTGTCAACTGTTATTGATTGCAGTCATTTGGGGCTTCGATTTACTTAGTTCAAATTAATTTTTAAAATAATTAAAAAGTCCAATTCGCCTAGTATCACTATTATATGTAATAATGACGGTGCGTAACTAAGATGCTAAATGGGCTGGTTTGATAACAGACCAAGTTCTTAGGCTGAAAGCCAGGTTTTGATTCCCGGGCAAAACAATTTTTTATAGTTACATTTAGTTTTTTGCATTAACACTTTGTTGTTTACCTAATATTGTTTATTTAGTAAGATAATTTTATTTTACTCTTTGCCAATAATTCGATAATCCCTACTGGTAGTAAAAGTATTAACCAGTAAAATAAAAACTAGATTAGCAAAGGAATTGTTAATACCTACCGCTAACATTAATAAAATATATTCATTATTTGTAAAATTGTATTAAAATAAACAAATTAACGCTCTAATGATTGAAAATTGATAACAGTTTACACAAACTAATTGGTAAATGCGAAATGCTACATTGAAAGGTATGTATCTGGGAAGACAATATCAGTGCAACTCTGTTTTGCTGGTATATGACGCCCCTATATGTTTCTTTGTTTTATTTTTGGTTTTACGTTAGTACCACACTAATTTTAACTCACAGACTAAATCCACAACAATTATTTAAATATTTTAGGAGACCCTTAAAGCAAACGATTAAGGAAAAAGATTGTTACACAGAACAACGTTCTAAGCAATGATAAAAGTATTAATTTTTTAAAAATAATTTTTATAATCTGTTTCTAAAAGTTAGTTAACTTCCGTAGAAGAGCCAAAGAAAGCTTAATTTAGAAGTATCTATACATAGGGTGCACTGCCTATTATAATCTGTCCAAAAATAATTTTTATAATATTTAAAATATCTGAGATATTAAGCTGATCTGTTTTAGCAGACTCACCCTGTATATGATATATCATCTATTATATATGTATCCTGCTAGTTTTAGCCGCTACAAAAGTGCTACTTATAATTAGATTTTTTACATTTAAAGTAGGGTTGTCCAACTGGCGGCCGATAGGCCGCATGCGGTCTACATAGGCTGTTGTTTGCGGCCCTCAAGGTGTGGAAGAATCATAATTTGCGGCCCGCGAGGCGATTATTTATTGTGAATTATAAATGATTCTGAAATCGTATTTTCACTATGAAGTTCATGAATAACCTCTCCAGAAGTCGTCTCACAAACTCTTTCCTGCTGCACCTTCTGCAACGAGTAACTACAGACATTGATCTAGATATTTCTGAGCTTGTGAATGCTGCAGATTGTAACCAGTCATCACACTGAATACTCCTTTAATTTTAATGTAATATGTTTTGTACTGGATTTGGTGTTTTTTTAATTAAAAGTAGTTCTCTTAAATATTGTGTTGCTTAATCAAATACTTGATTTTTTTGAGTGCGGCCGGCCGCCCATTTGACATATTATTCTTGCGGCCCTCGCGTTATTTGAACTTGGACAGCCCTGATCTACAGTATCCATAATATTTTCTGTTGATGTTCTTTGGACATTGTTGATAGCAAACAATAATTTTTAATTTTAGCATTGAAGAACAGGTACAGATTACGGTTGTTGAAAATACTGTCCACGTTTTTCGCTTTACTGTCTATTTTAAATCGTGCAATCTATGCTGTGAAGTTTTTCTTCACAAACAAGGGCATTGTATAAAAATGTACATTTATCGACTTGAAAAGGCGCTCCTCCTGATTAGGCGCTTTTGTGCGGGGCACAACCTACATGGGGCGATCCTGTGATTGTGATAGGGATAAGCGATCTACATCCGTGCTGATCTAGCTAGATACTGTATGAGACATATTTATTAAGACCGTGGCTGTATTTATTTTATTGTTTATTATTCTCTAATTAACGTACCGATTGTTGCGTTTATTACTCTGATATTAATTTTAATACACAGGGTGGACCAGGAAATTGAATCCAGTAGGAAATTAAAATGTAACACACAGTTGCGTAACTATTTAGGACCTTTATGTTTTTATACAGTGTGTTCCTAAACGTACCGGCAATATTTCAAAGATTAATTCCAGAACTTATTTAGAGTCGAAAAGTCCATATAAACACATGTCCTAAGCGTAACCGTTAGCGAGTTATTGTTTATTTCATAGTTTATGTGGCTAAAATTTTATTTCAATGGATTTCTGAAATACTGATCCAGTTGCCATGATCGCGTCTTTTGTTTGGTAACATTATTGAACATCTTTTTTAACAAATTATTGTTTGTAATTTGTCAGTTTATTGCTGTGATGCTGAAGTAATTGGCTTCTTCTTTGTATCCTTATTCCCATCGTAATTCACAAGTGATTGGCAATGCCAATGTTATCTTCAAATGAAGAATATGCAGATATTCATTATGTTTGCGGTATGTGTGATGGAAATGCTTTAGCAGCACAACAAGCATATCGTAGAAGATATCCCAATAGAAAACCGCCTACACGTGCAGTTTCCATTAATTCGAACATGGCACTTTCAATGGAAGTCCGTCAAGGAGTTGTCCTTAGACCCATAAACAATGATGAACAAGTTCTTGATTTGTTATAAGGAGATCCGTCTTTAAGTGTGCGAAGAATTGCATTACGTACTGGAATATGTAGGAGAATAATAAGAAGTGCTCGCTTACATCCATATCATCATCAAAGAGTTCAAGCTCTAGGTGATGATTCTGAAGCTCGTTTAAGATTTTGTAATTGGGTACAAAATAATCAAAACATACCGCATATTTTATGGACCGATTAAGCTTCTTTCACATGAGATGGCATCAATAATTATCATAATTGTCATGAATGGGCTGCAGAAAATCCTCATTTAAGAAGACTCGCATTTTCAACATAGATTTAGTGTTAATATGATAGCTGGTATTCTTAATGATCGTCTGATTGGACCACTTGAACTGCCACACCGTTTGAATGGTGCGAATAAGGAATATTTTCTAGAAAACTCTTTACCCTTATTACTGGAAGATGTGCCATTAATTATTAGACGTGCAATGTGGTATCAACACGATGGGGCACCAGCACATCAATGTCTTCGTGTTAGAGTTTGGCTTAACGCACATTTTCCGGGAAGATGGATTGGAATAGCAGGACCCGCAGTATGGCCACCGCGTTCGCCAGACCTGACTCCATTAGACTTTTATCTCTTCTGCGACGCGCAGCTTTGTGTATCGAACACAATGGAGATAATTTTGACATTTCTTGCAAATAAAATTAAAAAATGGACCAAAAAAAGATTTACTTCATAAAATTGCAAATAAATAAAATATTTAATTTTGTATGGTCCTACTTTGGTGAAACAAAATATATATTATTAAATTTCATTAAGTATAATTATTTTTACCCCACCCCCCCCCTGGAGAATATGACATGGATCCGCTACTGGTTAAACATGTTTATATGAAGACCAGGACCAACGGCTTAGCAGCTTGGGTTAATCTTACATTGATTTATTATTAAATGCAAGATCAATTTCATTTGTCGTTACATGCAGGACAGCAACAGATGAATGTATACTAAAAGTTGAAAAGTAAGTCCGAGGTATGTTGATACTATAAATAAAAAAATTTTTAAACAGGAATTTATGAAAAAAAGTGAGCTTCTTTAATTAATTCAGAATGACTATTACTAACGCGCGATGTTTATGATGCTGTCATCTCTAACGGTCTAATCTAAGATACGAGGGTTCTATTATAAAGGCGATCACAATTGGATATAGCTTCTTGATCGCTCTGTATATTTTTCTATATTTAAAGCGAGATTGCAGATACTTTCAATCGCGTTACATAAATAGACAAGACTTAAATTATCTATGTTGTTAAAATTATTTAAAGGTTACAATGTTGAAAGAACCACTAAAGTAAAGTATGTAATTGTAATGTTTCGCTTTATTGGGTAAAATATTGTTTACGCGGGGATTATGTACAACAGATTCGAGCACGACGATACAAGCTCACAAGTGAACGAAACCCGATCAGAGAACAACCGGAAAACTTCTAGAGTAGGTTAAGCAGTAAGCGGCGTCGATGAGTGAACGGACCAGTTACGGTCCGTTTCGGATGAGTATGTGTATGGTAACGGCGCACCTGATCTCGAGGTTTGATAGAGTGTCGGTTTGCCTGATTGAGTGGCAGCGTCAGTGTTCGGGCTTGTCAAATCACCGAGGGTGAGGATATTCTATGTGCAGAACCTCGGATCGTTTAAACTAGTTCCGTTCACAGTTGACGTAATATAGTAATTAGGGGGTAAAACATGTCAATGGGACGATCGTTGTTCATATTTCCTGGTATTAACTGTTTATCACTCCGTCCAGTTTCAATTTAGAGTACGTTACGAAGAAGTACTTAAAAAATAATTAAACGGGAAAAGGTAATTATTTCTAGGAAAAGCTATAAATTGTGTTATTCCTTCGGCAAAAAGGGTATATAGAGTGTAGAAAGACAAGAATGACAGGGTGCCCGGTTCGACGGCACCCGTGAACTGAATAGTAATGAAATGGACGAACAGAAGCTGCCTTTGCTTCAGTATCGGTATAGAAGTGAGCACTGGCCGGTGTTTAACGGACTCTGAATCCGATACGCCGTTGAGAGACATCGACATTCTGTAGTCTCCGGATTTAAAAAGAAATTGGCCAGTTTGCGCTTCGGCAGTAGAGCGTTTTGTCCCGGATCTCGTGGCACCTGTAGTAGGTGACCAGGGTGGATCGCGGGATGACCGACTCGTAGACGCCTACTGCAATCGCGACATTTAAAGGTCGCTCGGTGACACGATGTTTACATGCCATCGATATCTCATAAAGGATTCGTTTATAAGGATGACAAGTGGCAGTAGTGCGCTCGCGGAGAATAATGTCATACACCAACGCCTAGTATCGAGAGCAATTACCTAAAAATCCGAACAATGCAGGCTACTTGCCGTAATTAATTTGGTAGGATAATCAAGCTCCACGGTGTAACCGACGCCATAGCCAACGAACTATCTAAGCATTCGTCTTTGCCATTTGTCAGGCAAACTCGGTCGTAGAAGGGTATTGGTAAAGATAGATAATCTGGACGATAACAGCTGGCTTATCGCCTTATCGGCATCGCTATTGATGCGTCGATAACTTAATTATGTATTGCACAGTCCCGCAGCGACGGCGGCGACGGCTGCGGTAAGTCACGATTTCCATTACCTACTCGTTGTATACACTGGCGTCGGCACACACTCGTGCTCAGGCATCCGGGATGGGTCGTGGGGACGTGCTGTTCTCCCGCTACCGACAGCGCGTGGCTATCACCATATTTCCGCATGTTTGCTGGTTAACCGAACGATTACGGCTCTCTTCAAACGCATTTTATGGGTATACATGCAGAGGAGAATAAAACTGCTTTATAGCAAGAAAATTGTTATTTTTATAACAGCGAAATCGTCGGTAATTTGCGTTGAACTGGATGCACCGCGACTCGTTACGTATACTATAGTCCATGTATACATATACATAGCGAACAATTATTGTCTAGATACATCGATAGACGATTTTGTACGTAAAACGCCAATCTCCGTTTCCGGTTTGAGCGTAACGCTTTCTATTCAACATTTATGCCTCGTCTGTCATAGAATTGCTAGTTTTCCATGATCGTAAACTTTACCGTATTTCTTCTTTATATGATTACGCCTCCATAAAGGACTCGGTTACAAATTTATTTATAAGGAAGTACGGCGAGGTGCGGAGCACTAAGGGATTAAATGTGGTCTGGCGGAGCGCGATAGAAGGCCGTTGAGTTATGGGCCCAAGGTGGAGGCACGGTGTCCCGGCAATCGTCTTTGATTGTTATTTGAGCGGCCCTCCTTTTCCGCGTATGTGCGTCAGTCAACAGCGGCGCCGCTTAATAACCCGCCACCGAGTGTATTACGCTTAAGCTATTCATCACGAGGTGTTAAGGACGTTTATCGTTGTTTCTGTTTCATCTTACGTTCATTACTCGAGCCGCAGTATATTAAGCATCTCCGACGACCGCATTGTTGTTGCGCCCCGCACATCGCCCACGGTTTACGGCGGCGGCCGGCGTCGTGTCGCCGCTTAACATCTCACCAATTATTAATTAGTCCACTCTGTTCGCGCGAGTTCCGGTTAGCAGCTGCGGTTACGTATCGCGAGCCTTTCAGCCCAAACCGAAGTTGGATATTTCCGACATTTTTATCACAGTGTTATGGCTCTCTGTTAGGTATTTACGTTAACACCTATTTTGCACTAAGTCTGAGGGCGAATTCCGCGTTCGAAACAACGGGGATTGTTCGTTGCTTTCCTTCCGTTTACAAATTCGTCGACGCATACACGCGTCGAGTGCGGGCACTATATGTAATGAAACAGTAACCGCGACCCTATAACTTTGTTTTCCGTATGGCCGGGCCCTGTGATCTGGACTGAGAACACTCCAGCGTTGTATGCTCTTGATGAAATTGCATTCCAGTGCAGATTTCCGTAAGGGAGCATCCCTCAGCCCGCGAGCCTCCAGCTGTGTAAGATCAACAGTTACTTCGCTCCTCACCGCATTTGTTTCAGTGTTTGGAGGCGTGGAGTGGCGGACACCGCTCCCATAGGCTCGACGTCCGGATCGGCGTCGGTCGCCGCGACCCTCCGAGCATAGGCACGCGGTGCTGTTGGCTCAGTCAGTCTCTGATCGGGGTGTGTAGCGTCGGGACGCTGAGAGTTAGTACGAAAAAAAACACGCGGCTGCTACGGGATCTTTTTAAAATATCCTACTTAAAAGCTGCATAGCAAACAGTACTTTCAAGGTATGTTTTTTGTCTCGGATGCTGTGTTCTTTTTCTGGAAATGTAGCTTGCTCTTCACAAAACCAAACTTAACAATTTTCGAAAAAGTTGTGGCTAGTGTTGAGAGTTTGTTGAGTTTCTTCGCTCTTCCGTGCCAAGCATCAGACGACATAATGTCTGTAATGTCAAATAAGTAGTAATGATAAAAGCCGCAGATACTCGAAACTTGTCCATTTCGAGGGAGAATATGTAAGCGAAGTTGGAGAGAAGTATAATTAATTTCAGACCCGTGTTGTTCATGTTTACAAATTCGCATAAAGTTCGACAAAAATATAGCAGAATAACAAGTATTAACTTCTGTAATTTTCACAGTAAATTTGCACTTGGTACTAAGTAAAATTCGGTCAACAATTTAAAAAACCATCGTTCTTAGTGATGTGTGTAATTAAACCTAAAAATTTCATTAATGGGAAGTCGAAAATGTTCGAGGACTTCTGAATTTACATTACATTACATTGCATTAGTGTTAATAAAATGCAGTTTCATGTACATACAGTTGCGTGGAGATTAACGCATTAATTTAATTTGGTGTTTTGGTAGAAATCGGTATGCCCATAGAGGTTTTGTTATAATGGAACGGTTTTTCAATTCCTTCTAGTTTCTCGATATAAGGGATCTGGTTTGTGAATGATATCGAATAAAAAATAGTTCCTTCAGATTTCCTTTTAATCTAATAGCTCCTATTCGAAAAGCGGGATTTATTTGAAATATTTCGTTATTTAACGTAGGTAGGTTATGCGGTATAGAGCAAGCGTTGCACGTGCAGATAGATTGTAGCGCATCATTAAAAAAACTAGGAGAAATAACCGAGAGAGTGGTTGGTTAATTATTTTTCTTTGCACTTATGCAGATTAGGGTATTTCGACGGTAAATTGGTGATTCGGTCTATATTTTGCTGTGGGAAACAGGTAAAGTCTAAAACAGAATCCAGTACTAGTTCCTATACGAAGCTAAGGAGGAGGGATAAGTCCGGGTCGGTTGTGGCCCGTACTGCTTACAGAGGAGCGGGCCTGTTCTGTAAAGTGTGTTGTGGCCAGCATTTGATTTGTATCCCCCGTCCAGCTACCGTCGCTAATTTTATTGCTACAAAGCTTTCTCTAGTTGAAGGCTGTTAGCGTGGTGTTTTGATATTCACATTTGATAAAGCACGGATGGTACGTCCGCATTTTAAAAGGCTCCACGCTGGTGGGTCGTGTAGATATCAACTAATTGGCGTAGCAACCACCTGAAAATTACAAGAGCATAATGATGAATAATGTTTTAATTATGCATTCTAGGAGTTTTCCAGAATTTAAGGAAAAATTTGTGATCAGTAATCGCTGTAACTAAGCGTAAATCAACATTTTTATAGTCATGGCTTTTATTAAAGCCATTAGTTTCTGCTCGCGGTGCGCGGGCCTTGTAGCGTGATGTGCGCGCGTAAGCGTTCACCTTATAAAAGCTTTATCTGTTTTCTTGAAGGTGAATGTAAGTGAATGGCATTATCGCGCTTTGCAACGCACAATCGCTGAAACATTAATAGGGCGACAGCTCGCGGCCGTAACGGCGGGGCATCATGAATGACAAATGTCCCCTAATTCCCGCGCGATAGCGCCTCTACTCTTTTATTTTTAAACGTGTTATTAAAACGCTCCCCGCGACCTGGCCCCGTGCCGTTGTTGCACATCCTCCCGGAATGCGGAGATCGCACAAGAACACGGGAGCGAACAATCAACACGTTACCCTTCTTTCTTATCACCCTAGGCAGGAGATAACGTAGCAATTCCTCTGGTCGCCGCTGCAGCAGCATTTTGACTGCTTAAATTGATTTCTTGTGTGTGCGAGGCTGTAGCTGCTGGCCGTCCGCGATCCGCCAGACGGCTAGCAGTTACCCCAAACATTAATTTCCCGTGCATGTCTTCTCCACTTCCGTTCGTGGGAGGTTAAACACAAGCGCGCATTGCAATTTGCATGCAATCTCGCAGTAATTTCGTCGAGGTGTCGATAGATAACACTTATATAACGGACATTTCATCTCTAATCAACATATCGCGATGATTTGTAGGTGAATACTGGAACTAGCAATGCAGGTAGTGCGGTATAAATAAACACCTCTAGCAGCGGGTCCGTGTAGCTAACTAAAGGGCATTCCGGGTATTAAAGCAGGGATGGGCCGAATTATCCGCAAGAAATGAGCATGGCATGCCTATTTTTACGAAGAAACAAACGATCATAACTAATATTCGCGCCGGATTTCACAGATAACGGAGTAGATTTCTTCACTCCAAGAGAGTGAAATTCGTGTTTCGCATTAGAGCACGAACTGAAATTGAGAGAACGAACCGCCGTATCGCCAGTTGGCGTCCACTATTCCATTTGGTTGTGTTGAGCGGCCCCGGAGAACATCTGCGAGTGTTGTTAGTGGCGGCACGGAGGAAGCTATTACAGTGGACACGCGGTGGTTTAACGTTAAGAATTGAAGGCTGCAAAAAGTTGGCGATAAAGGTTAGTTGCCATATACGCGCGACTGTTGGTTTTATGTTTCTCTTTGGTGGAACGGGATGCTCTCGAGGGTTATGTATAAGTAACCGGTCGCCTTTGCACGGGTTATGTTCTACGTTGGTATCTTCCCGTTTCGCTAATTGCTTACTTCCGCGATAAGTTATGTGTAAATATATTCTTAACGGAGACAGTGTAACAAAAGGCCCCATTTGTGCCAAAGGCAGACAGAGCAAATGCGTATTGTGATCTATTATTGTGTAAAGTTCCCGGTCGGTCAGCAGCCGTTTCATTAATCACCAATGATATTAATTCCGGGCATTCATCAGAGTTCTCTCCGCTCTTACTGTTGGCTAACGCATCTACGCGCATGTTGCGGCTAGTAAAACTAAACTATACGTTTTTGTCTCGCGGATGGACGCTAATGATGGAATGATTGACCGGCCGTGTGACGGCGGTCTGCCACTGACAGCAATCATTTTCCGAGTGCTAATGAAGAGTTTTTTCCCTGACGATTCCAAACTCTCATAGCTCATTGGCGACGACGGATGATCTGATGGCACACGTTATTGCTGGTGACAGCTTCCGCGGGGTCATTTATAAACACAAGGTCAATTAGATTTGCATGGCGTGCGATGCTACTGGCATCGCCCCGCATGCTAATATCGGTCGCTAATTATTCTTCGGCGGGCTGCAAGTATTGACGGAGCAGCTGCTTGTTTTTATTAGCGTACCGATGGGATTGTAGCGGGCCGCACAGTCACACCTTCTCCATGTTCCGCAGTATACATTCCCTGCACGCCGCTCTAAAATTACAAATGGATGCCATTTAATTACATTGTCTTGGCAAGTAGTTGTAAAAGTAACGGTCCTGGCTCCGGGAGTTAGTTACCAAATGAGAGCGGCGGGCGTCTTTTGCAATCCGTAATCAGCCTGATTTAAGAACTCGTCTGAAGGTGCTTCTGCTCCCCCTGTCCGAATAATATTAATTTCGCCCGACGAGTTTCCGGTACGACGCTTTTCGGTATCGGTCTTGTCGGTCGCAACCGCGACATGGTCCGTATGTATAAGTAAGTGTAGGTTTGCGTATGCGTGCGAGGGTATGTGCGCCTCTCGACCCTTCGACACCCCTACAAATTACCTACATACTCTCGTAGTACTATATTAGCATTTCTCATTTGGTTCATTCTAAGTTTCAATTCGAGGCGGACTTTTGCCTTCGTTTTGGCCGTTTCGCCCGTCGTTTGCTTTTAAAGCGCCTCTTTGAAGCGTTGCACTTCCTCCCCCATTTTTTTTATAAAAGTATCTATAATAAGCATTCGAGTGAGTTATAGCGATTCAAGGGATACCCGCTAATGGGCAGCTCTGCTCCGTACTGACGAGATTAGCGGTCATCTGCAGACGCACACTGCACTGCGACCACGGATTACGCTGCCGTGCTCGATAATACCAACAAACGAATCACGGATTGAAGTGATATATCAGTCTTACAACTAAATAAACCGCTTGCCGCGGCTCGAGACCGTGTCCCGAGTTGTTATGTTTCTTTACCGGCAGACACCAGAGCGAGGACGAAAAATTCGGCAAACAAATTCGAGAAATTCTATTTGTTTCCGGCGACATGTCTTTGAAAGCTTTTGTTGATGACTCGCATTTAGAAATTGCATAATAACGGATGGTTTAATTAAACGGTCGGTTGATTTACGTCCGAAACTTAATGTTGTAGTTATGCGAACGTTAACGGTTTTATTAAAATTAAAATTGCATCGGGGACAGGCAGGCTCGAATTTTTATTAAAACCCGATTTAGCGAAATGCAGGTGAGTTCCTGCGGTCGGAACAGTAGTCGGCGGGGCCGGGCCCGTGTCGCCTTCGCCTCGCTCTCGCCGCTTCACGACACGCATTCATATGCCTAGGCGGCACTGCGGAGCAGAGGCAATCTTGGCGGCCCCATCTAGACTCAGGTGCACAGTTCAACTTAAAAGCGAATGAATATAAACGATTGAATACAATCGATAAATAGTATCACTTTATACGTTGTCTTTGGAGCCATCAATACTCTATACCGCGCGTGCAGACCGGGGCGGCCCGCGTTCGACCCGCGAACAAAAGAGCTAAAGGAGCCGGCCGGCTCCCTCGGGACCGACTTGATGAGCACCTCCCGCGCAGCTTTTAACTACTCGAGGCCCCATTCCACGCGGTTACTTTTGGATAACAATACACTCCTGACTTATAAATGTCACTGAAGGGGTTGCGAGAATTGATGTCTGCGAACGGAGAATTAATTTTAGTCGCCTATTCGAAAATTTGTTAGATACCGCTCGGGATTTGCTAGTCGGACCGTAACCGCCGCTTGCGCTCGCCGCCACATAATCAAGGTCGACCATTAGCGAGATCAGACATGTCCCCGGGTTATTAGTATCCGTAAAACAGTTTCAGTATGAATATGGCATGGATGTAGCTGCTCTGAACGTATCTTACTAATCCGACTTTTCGACTCCCGTACGATTTACCCGATTACGGATTTTGGCTCAAGTAAAAACAGTCAAAATTACAAAACAGTGGTGACAGATAATGTTGAACTGATGATATCAATTAAAAATAAGGCAGTTTCGGGACTTAAACAACAAAAATTACACGAAATGGGGAATAAGACAAGAAAAAATGGCGTATCTGGATTTTCAGTTAAATGCGCATGGGCTAAGTACCTTGTGGGAGAGTTAAAGAAAACCAATATCTATTATAACGCGACTGAGGCAAATGCATATTTGCATATTTGGTTCTTTTGTATGTAGCTGACTAACCTTGCATATTTATTATTTCCCATAGTACGACGACAAAATTATTATTTTACACGCGGTGAAAAAGTATTAAGTTAAAAGTCTCAATCTATAGTTCGCCCATATTTGATATTAAAATGCAACTGGACAGGACAGGGAGGTTATACTTCATGGCCTCCTATATCTCCCAGCTTGATTCCTTAGGACGTTTGAGTTTGGGGTTACCTAAAAAGGTTAATGATAGAACGTACAAACGGTTGTCCTGCTGGAAGCGCTTCCACAAGTACTTTTGTACATGGACTCTGGTACTGCTGGTAGGACTTACTACCACCCATAAGGCTGTCCTTCAATGCGGACGTTAGCGTCCTGCCGGCAGTACGAATAAAATATCTATTCAAGCCGACTATAAGCGAAAATAAAAATCAACACTTCGGTGGTGCAGCAGACTCTCTATTTATGAAAAATAGAAAAAAAAAGAACATAGTCCAAAACAAAAAAAAATGCTAATATTTTGAATAGGTACCTAGGTACTTAAAATATTATCATCTATATTAACAAAGGAAATGTAAATTAAATAATATTCAAAACAGTAAGGCCATTACCTGGCAAGCTATTTTCAAGTTCATTTTCGAGTCTTAGTGCATCTATTGAGATTTTGGTAGTATTCCCGTCAATGTCCCCCAAAACTGATGCACAGTTCTTTGACTTTATTACCCTTTTGACAACACCATAACACCTTGCGATCTGCCACTTGTCTCCAAACTGGGAAACACTCCATGAATTATCATTTTTTATATCAATTATTGTCGCTAAGACGGATACCCGTTGACTCACACGCAACATTCTCCCGACTGAACCAACGCGAGTTTCCACAGGTTGTAACTTCTAGCCAGAAAGACGTACAGTTGTGGTAAAAACATGCGCTAATAGCTAAAAATGTGCAGAATATTCCTGTAGGATTTCCACTCCTACTAGAACAACGGCAAATTCTTACAAAGGCAATTTTATTAGGTACTCGAGTGAGTTGATTGATCCTGCTAGAAGGACGCTGTACGTTCTATCATTAATGTACGTAGCATGTCTATTTAAGTTTGTCAAATTGCGAAACGAAGTTGCCAAACAATTTAAACAATAAACAGCATTTTTGAAAACGTGCAGAGGTCCTTTCTGAAACGATGCAGCGATTGTGTCGACATGGAAGGGGAACTTTAGAACATTTTAAAACATTTTAGATACCAATTAATTGTTTATTCTTTAGGCGTTAAATATTAATAATACTTGAAACATATATTTGCCCATATCTCTAAAACGGACGGTTTAGGAACTAATTCAGAATGTACGATTTGTTTCTCATCATACTATTTACCTTTAAATGTTTAACACTTTTTTACACACCTCATATAGCATATTTTTTCATATTTTGCGCTTTTAAATATATATTTGCATATTCCACGGTTTAAGAGCGTGTTCTCATGTTTTATAGTACATATTTTATAGACTACCGCCGTTAATTATTTGAACCTCGCGTGCTTATGTACTTAAATATAATTTTTCTTGCCCATTAAATAACCGAAGTAAATCGGTTAATTACTAACGGAAAAAAGATTTTTTAAAAGCTTCCCTACGTGTTCAACTACACAAGGTGATACTTAGTATTCTAATACCACCTCGGCCAGTTGTTGCTCTATGGGGAATTTATTAATTTTATGTTAATCACTCACAAAATAATTGTGTTGGTATATATCAAGAGTACAGTTATTATGGTATAATACAAAGTTTTGCTAAATAAAGCTTGCGATGCAGTTGCATCGGTCATATTCTATAGGTATATCTTTTGTTAAACGTTTATTATGCAATCTGTTAATACAAACAATAGGCATATATTTTGAGCGGCACGATGTCATGAGAGAGATATGTTCCAGTAAACACAACTCTATATGTTAATATACAATTTGGGTATTTACAGATGT
>JABXWE010030856.1:0-26500 GCA_014611495.1 Limonius californicus
AAAAATATATATTGTTGATATTACTATATGATCTTAAAGTTAGTTATAATTAAGTCTTTACTTATATGCATATCTTTTAATGAGGGTATATTAAATAATAAAATAGACACCTATCTCCTGGCTTAGAAAACTTTCAATACAAAAATTATTTTCTATATTTTGTAAGATTTTGTCTAAGAACAGGATATTACGAATAGCAACAAAATATATTGTCAACAAGGTTGTATTGAGATAAACACTACTTTCTAGAAATAGGCGTTTTAATTATTACCAAATTTGATGGTTAATAATAGTTAAATGAGGTAGTTGCAGGTGCATCTTTGGCAGCAGACATATATAGTGACCAGCTAGGTTGCCTGATTTCATTTAATGCAGCCAATAAAAAACTGAATTATTTAGAAGTGCATACCACCTACAAGGAATTTAAAAACAGTAGTTTCCGTTTTAAATTGATCGTAGCATTAGGAAATATTAATTATATAATTCTTATTACATAGAGCCAGTCGAAGCTTTTACAACGTAAATTAATTATTAAACAATTCATTTCTATACCACTATGTGGTAGATTTACCGACGCTTTTTTTATGTAATATTTCTAATAGGCCTAATCCACAGCTGAATAAAGTACTTATCAGTCTTTTCTAACACCTAAACACGAATTACGTATGAAAAACAAAAGAATAAAAAAAGATAGAAACAAACCAGAATTAAAAATTTTCTGTAAATAAATTAATAGAACTGTTCAAAATGACCATCAGCGACATTATGCCATTCACACATCTCACTGCAATTGCACTTTATACTCCTTGAAGCATGTGTTCGTTTAAAGTTGCAGTCGCTTGGTTGATACGATATGTTAAATAGTTCACATTGTTCACTGGTGTGAGACATACAAAATTCTTCAGAAACCCCATAAATAAAAATTTAAGGGAGTTAGATAAGGTGACCTTTGCGGCCAAGATATAACACCCCCACCACCAATCCGCCTATCTGTGAAATGATTTTGATACCAGTTGCGAACTATCATTCCGTAATGGGCTTGAACACTGTCTTGTTGGTAGTTGTAGTATTAATTTATATTAGTAAATCGATCAATAAGGCTGAACGACACTACATCGAAAGGGTAAAGATAATGTAGTCCCTGATGCTCTGTCGAGATCAGTACCAGTGTTGGATGTTGTTGAGATTGATATTTCCAATAAAGATAAGTGGTACTGGAACATTTGTAAATTGGTAGTTGGTAATCCAAAACGGTATGCTGATTGGCGGGTTGAAGGAGACAAAATGTATAAGAGGATGGAGGTGGAAACACAGCAGCTCATTTGGGGGTCGCAAAAACTGTTGCTCGCATTGCTCAGCGTTATTATTGGCCAAAATTACGTTATAGTGTGGATAAGTATATTCGTTCATGTTCCGTTTGCATCAGCAATTAAAGTAGAACAAAAGAAACCAGCAGGACTTATGGCTGGTAGACCGCACCTTACTAGACCTTGGGAATTAATTTCAGCAAAGCGTGGTTATTCGTATATTTTGGTAGTCGCCGATTAGTTTAGTAACCTTCCATTAGTTTTTCCCTTGCATTCTGCAACTACTCCTGCCATAATTAGGCATTTAAAGGAGGATGTGTTTTTATTGTTTGGGGTACCTAAATATATTGTAGTAGATTATGGGGTGCAATTCCGCAGCAAAGAATTTAGAAATGATATTTACTGATAAATATGGGGTTCAAGTTAGGTTTACTGCGTTATACCACCCACAAGAAAATCCCACAGAAAGGGTCAATAGGGTTTTAAAAACCGCATTCTCATCTTATCTTTCTGATAATCAGCGTGACTGGGATAAATATCCACATCCTATGTAAATGTCGTCTCATCTGTCCACAAAATATTGTTAATAAAATTCGGCTTTTCTTGAAGTTGATTTAATAGCCATTCACAGTACCGAACTCGTGCATTGTAATCCTGTGGTAATAAGTGTTGCACTTTCGTTTTTCGAAATGGGTATAGGCCGTTGTCGTGAAATATTCTGTGTACTATTGATTTTGGTATATCTACAATCCGAGAAATACCACGTACGCTTCTCTTAGGCTCCCATTCAATTAAATCTAACACATTATCATCAACATTGGGCTGTCTTACCATAAGTGGGCGAACACCATCACCTCTTCTCTTCCTTTTCCTCTCTTTCTCTCTCTTTCTCTCATAGTCGTTGGTCAGTTCCTTTCATGACTGTATGATTTGGATGTTCTCTCTAAGAATCAAAGTCATATCAGTGTAATCAGCAAATGCGTATTCCATTAATGCAAGTGAGACGGAATTTGCAAGAAAGAACCGGAAAGTGTTTTTGACAACTGTAAAATTCGGAAAAACGCTGTCGATTTAAATAGATATTACCATATGATTTGCTTAGATTTGACTTGCTACCATATATAAATCTTGTGTTCTCAACAAAATCTTAGTATCAAAAATCTGCAATTTGAACTGCATAAGTACATTCTTATTGTTAATATCTTAAGTTTATTGATGAAGAAACACTTTCACTGATAATACCTATTAGTTTAGCTTTGTTGTTCGGGATACTTAGCGAAAATAAATATTTTAACTATTTTGTGTTCAGTATGCAGGATATTTACTATTGTTAGAAATAGGAAATGTGCTGTTCACATACACATCATTGACGGTCTTTTTGTTCCACTGCTAGGCATTGGCCTCTTCCCTGCTACGTGTTTCTCCTCAGCGCTAAAGTAGAAACACGGGGGACCTACAGTTTAACGTCGAATCCGAACGACAAAAAGATCCTGCGGTTGCAAGCCGGATTGGAAAATTGTGTGTGGTGGTTGCAGACAAAATTTTTATAAATCTGCATAGTATTGCTTGGGTTTCGAACTCAAGCCAGAATCGACGTTTTAGTCAGAAAGTAAGCTTTCAACAAACTGAGCTACCTCCACAGCCATCCATGATCAGATCAGAAATTGCTATATCACTCCACAGGATTACCTAATACCATACTAAATTGCGGTAGTAAAATAACATGATTTACAAAACAGTATAATCGAGGCACATTGTGAGATAAGGAAATACCTGTTTTACACCAAAAATGGTGATTTTTACAAAATTGGCCTATGGCCACACCACATACACATATTTGCTAAATTGTACAAATGTATATAATCAACAAATTGAAAATGAAATTAGTTTACCATGAAAACATTCTTACTTTAAGAAATCCACATTTCAAACAAAAAAAGACTGTGAGGCTGCAGCCCAGAGAATCCATATCCTATCCTTAAGCTCGTACAAAGGGACAACGGTATTTAAAAATACAAAGTAACGGAATATTTTAGCCGTAGAAGTAGTTATTATATTCCCCTAAAGAAATAATTAAAATTCTTCTATAATGTTGAGTATTCATGGAAAAACACTTGTAGTTTGATTAGCATAATAAACATTGAAGTCAACATATTAAATTCACATTTAACATAAGATAATGTGTTCCGAATCCCGAATCTGTGCTTTAAAAATAAAGATTTTCTACCGTTTGCTTGTAAGACATATTAGTTCATGTTTCCGCTTTCCATAGTAATACGAGAATATATTCCAAAATATATTAAATTTACTTCAAACCTTATTTAGAATCTCCTTTCCGTAGGGTGCCTTATTTCCGAAGAGAAGGCGAAAAAAGCGTTCTATTAAGGATTCTTCTTAGAATAATGTAAAACATCGTTATCTAAAAAAAACAACATTAGTAAAAACATTTTGAGAACAATTTATAATAGAACGACCATAAAGCGAAATGTAGATAATTGACTTTATAGGCGCCGTTGCTATCAATTTTGAAAATATATGTTTAATGTACAATAAATGATACAAATTGTTATTTTCTCAGAGTATAAATACCTTCATTTACAAAAGTAAAAATACTTAAGCAAATTCTCATTATACAGGGCAAAATATATCTATACGAACAAACTTAAGCTTTAAACTAACCTCATAAATATTGCTTCATGTAACTTTCTAGTTATAAATAATTTTGCGAAAACGCTCATCATTAACCCATTTTCTGATGTGATCTTCCCGTTGTTCAAAGTCAGTTTGCTGCTAAGGTGTTAATATATCCGATTTGTAAATTGTTTTTTGCCGCTAAATCACGATCTCTATTTTCAATTTTATCCCGCCAATCATGCAGGCAGTTGCCACAAAATAAGACAGCTTGATGTTTTGTAATCAAGACGCAAGAAAACGTCAAATATAGGCTGTGCAAATGGGCCAAGGTAGATATTTCAAAATATCATTTTCGCAGAGGCAATGCATTAGTGACATGTGTGCTGTCTCTGAAAGCGCTTTAAGCTCTGATAGCGCCATATCGCCAGGTTAATATCGTCTCCATTCGAATACTGGAATCCGCAATATTCAGAGCGTCTGGGAGAGATTTTAAATAACCTTTTTCGTTTCTTTTTTTGCATCGCGAATACATCAGCAGGCTCTATATTAAAACGTGTATAGTTTGATTTTTTTCGGGCTTAAGAGGTCGACGGTTTCGTGAAAAAGCTCTGGTTATTTTAAAACGCTAGCAGCACAGCGCTGAATTGAAAACAGGTGGAATACTGGAGCTCTATTAAACATAAATACATAAATAGTCTGTATTTCCATTTATAAAACTTTCTTTAAAGTTTGGTTATGAAACCGAATTAGGATGTAAAATTTATCATAATTTAGGGTTAAACAAGCACTACAAAGCAAATACCTGAAAGCTGCGAAGAACCGAGAAGAATTTCAAAATCAAGTGTTAAAGTTTTGCAAACGATGGTGAAAATTCCAACAAACTTCTCGGGAACTCTCTTAAATATTCCGCATAAATCAGAACTTTGCTTTTATGAGTCCAAACATCTTCCTTTGGTTTATTTTTTGAGTCTTTCGGTGTAAAACTGCAGCGGTGTAGGGTAAGTAAAAATTCAGAGCGAAATTCTTCAGTAATGTTGAGAAAGTGAATTTAGTAATACTTAAATTGTTTTTATGTTCATCACTAGGCTTAGGATAATTATGCACTAAAACACTTCAAGCTATGCATGAAAATATGCATCACAAATATCCAAAATATGCACTTAAATATGCACTAAAAAGTCAACTAACTAGAAAAAAAAACATTAACGTTATATCAGTACATATTTGTTTTTCTAATAAAATACACAAACATTTTTTAAATCCAAAATTATATACTTAAAATTAATCAAAAAAACATAAAATTACTAATTTAAAATTAATTAAATTTTAAAAACAAATCATAATTGCACTTAACAACAATGTGGTGTAATACATTTTCAAATGTAAATTTGCGCCTGTTGTCAACGAGAATATTTTTTTACTGTGAAAAGACTCTCTCGACATCACACGACATTATTGGTGCATTTGGAGATGCTGCGTACTTGGAACTTTTTGGTTGCAGCAACAGAAACTTCGCAGTATTTACAAAATAACAGACGCCCATCTGTTGTGAAATCATCATAGTCTCTCACAAACTGGTTTAACATAGCACTAAAACGCTTTTTTTCTTTCGGTATCTTGAAGAGCCTAACACACTATTGGAACTAGTAGACAACTGAATATTGATGAAATGACGAATTGTTAAATTTTCAACTTTCATAGGTTTCCCCCTTAACCCAACAGGGCCTCTCAAACCCTGGTAATCCTCTTAGTATTTCCAAGTATTCTGGTTTTTTGAAGCTTAACAACTAAGAAAGTACCTGTCTATTCAAAATACAGAATGAGTGAGTTTAGAAGAGTATTTAAAATTTTTGAAATTTCTCAGATTGCTTGACGAAGTGAATCTGTACTTGATAACAAAAACTTGTATAACTATTCAATTTAACCAGATAAATGATGCATTAATGGTCAAAACAATTAAAATATGCGTTTATTACCAAAAATGTCTAAATACTATTATTCTAAGCCTATTCATCACTGTCCATATAGGTTCTATTTTATTTCATACTTCTGTTGAAGTTTAATATATATTACCAGTATTTTCAGAGCTAACTGTTGCAACTATATAGCATGTTATGCAGTTTAAACTATCACAACAATAACTGCAAAATTCCGTAATCTGACGATATTCCTCTTCCATGCCATTTTTGAAGAATCGCTTATAATCCCTTCGTGGTGTAAAATGTATACATTATTTCCTTATGTTTTCCCTTCCTTAACTTGTTCGTTATACTAAAGTTCGGACCTACATTTACCCAGGACGTAAATGAGGTGTATATTTGTAGGTATTTTAATTTGTTACACTAGTACAGATCGATGTAAATAATAATATTGGGTTGAATCTGCATGTTTCTGTTAGTAAATTTAATACATTGCAACCTACTAATTCTAATACAAACTTCGTGGAAGACATTTCGATGCAATGGACACCTGCTAGAAATCTATGTTCATTTACATAATGCGTTAGCAGTTACACAGATTGTAAAGTACATATCCTACATTTCACCATAGCTGACTTAATATATTTTAAATAAGTTACTGCACGATCCGCCAGGACTAGTCCATAGACACAACTGAATGATTAATAATTATTTATTAATCTATCTGTTTTTCTCTAGCCCACTTTGTTTTTCTTCTTTTCTTGTTGTAACTTCTTCCTTCGTTTTAAATATGTAGAACGTTCATTCATATTCTTTTGTTCACCAAACATTCTTCTTCTCTTTTACTTAGACATGATCCTAAAATGTAGTTATCTGCATAAACTTACATGATTGTTATATAACTATGATAATATAAAATGCATAATTAAGTAGATACTACATGAATGTAAAAATGTATATGAACGATATTTTTTAGTAACCAAACGGTGATGAATCGTTCGGCGCTTTAATAACGGGCGGTGAAGAATCTCACATCTAAATATAAGCAACCAAATTCCTACACCCATAAGAGTTTGCACGCAAACTTGTGCAGAGTAAAGCCTACGCCTATATGTTTGCCTATACCCCTGAGTAGAAAAATGCCTGCTCCTATACGCCTGCGTCCATAAACCTGCCACTACACCACAGCGCCCATACACATGCACATAACCTTGTAGGCCCTATACCCTGCATGAACTGGCACTCAAACATCTATGGCCATTGAAGGGCTGCACCCAAATGCCTGTATCATACCCAAATGTCTACGCTCAAACGCTTGCGTCTAAAGTTCTAGGCTTGAACGCTTGAGATCATACGCGTTTGTATACAGAAGCCTATGTCCGTTTTCACCATATCCTAGCACCTGTACACCTTACACCTGTACTTAAATGGCCTAGGCATAAAAGCCCGAGCTCATACTTGTCTTCATCCAAGCGTCTGCACTCAAAAGGGCCATATACAGGGTGATTCTGCACATGTGCGAAGAAACGTCTGAATTACCTTGTAATTATTGTAATCAAATTCTTACCGTTACGGAGATATGGCGCTCTAAAGTTTTTTTAAAATAATTCATTCAAACATAAACAACTTTTAGGCGTCATGTCCAGTTTTAATAAACTTCGTTGTTTTGGAAAACTAACAGTCCATGCTTCAATAAAAATATATAGTTATTTATTATGAAGCTTTCACAGGCCTTAGAGGCCTATCGATTTTGGTGTGAGACAAGGCTAAGTTAGTTTGTGCAATGCACAACAGGGCCCGACTCTGTGGGTTACCGTGTTAGTGCGAAACCATGCTTAATCTGCTGATGTGTGTGAATGTTTTTTGTTTATGGTGTTGTTACTCCTCTGATGCGACCGTAATTCGAGGAGTGCCAATAATTTGATTCCCAATGGCAAATGGAGACCGGGACCCAGTACCGATCACCCAGGGAACTAGAAAAATTTCC
Source organism: Limonius californicus (assembly GCA_014611495.1). NCBI lineage: Eukaryota > Metazoa > Arthropoda > Insecta > Coleoptera > Elateridae > Limonius > Limonius californicus. The sequence goes on from JABXWE010030856.1 coordinate 7,848, forward strand.
GACCCTAAGGAGATTCGAACCGGGAAGCGTTTGGACTATTACATTCAAAGCTTGGCTCTCTACCACTGAGCCATCCCCGTCCTTACATATAGTTATAGAAAAGTGAATAAAAATTGATCCAGAAGTGAAAATGTTGGGTTAAAAATTAGTAAATTAGGTGTCATTTCTGTTGGAAAACTGGGTTAAATATTATTTTCGAATATTAATTTTCGAAAACAGTAGTGAAGATCTTTTTTCTAGAAAATAGAATAGTGGTTTAGAATTTGTAAACAAACGGATTTCGTTTTTAAGATTTTACAAAGTTTACAAATTGTTAAACCAAGTTCTTCACTTCAGGTTCATACTTTATCTAATTTTTACACTTAATTGTACAATTTCTACACTGGAAACTAATCTTGGATTGTTAGCTTTCCAAAACAATAAAATGTATCAAAATCGGATAAGAAACAAAAAGTTATTTACGTTTTAATGAATTGATGTTAAACAAATTTGAAGCACCATGTCTGCGTAATGGTGCTTAATTTTAAGAAATATTACTAGATAATTTAGGTGTCAAATAACCTCAGCTATGCGTGGTTGAAGTTTTTCGCACATGTTTAGAATCATTCTGTATTTGCATTCGTACGTTTGCGCCGATGCACTGCTTCCAAGAGTTTTCGTCATACCCTTACGCCTTTGCATTTGTACGCCCAAAGGCCAAAAGGCCCAAAACTTTGAGCCCATATACTGCTATATACAAACGCTTATGACCAGTTTGCTCCAGTGCTCCTGCATTTAAATCCATGTGTCATGGTCTAGCACCCATACGCTTGCACCTAAAGGTTGACGCTCAAACGCCTACGCTTTAAGGCTTGCACTCATTCGCATCTGCACCCAAACGACTGCGCCCATATGTTTCCTAAGGAGGTTTTACTCTTTCTTTTTTGTTGGTGTCAGCTGCAGATCTTCCTAAGGAATAATACACGAGCTGCCATTTTCTATATCCTCTACGTCTACATGGTTTGTCTTATTATCATTTACTTATATGTATAAGCAAAAATATATTAATTGATCTTCCACATCATGTATGTACTGTTTTCATTATTCTTTCTAAAAAATGTGTTAAAATTACAATTTATAGAAATTGGCAACACTTATTTTAAAAATTCACCTATTTTAAAAAAGACGGTTTATATTCCTGGATTTGTTGGGAACCGCCATGTGTGACAAGGAAACTTCCTCTTATTATGTCTATATTACCAACGAAATGTATTCTAAATGCAAGTTTTGTACCAGGATAAATTGTTTTGAGATACTGAAAAGTGGTTTTTGGTATATGAAATCCAGTTGCAATTTGTTATAACGAGCCAAGAAGCCTTGGCAATACCATAGCAAACCAGCCTCAAGCCATCTAGACTACCCGTAAAATAGATAACAGCTGTGGAACTACCGCTGTACCCCTGTTCACGAGCCGCTACTGGCGAAATCACTACATATTTTAATATTAATATTCGTGCCATTTCAACTTGAAGCCGTTAGATTTTGTTCAGAAAATAAGTGTTAGTTAACTATTCTCTGTAAATTCTGAAATTACAGTGTCCTACACCCCGTATAACACGATCGTAGCCGTGCATTCAAGCATTTTAACATGCTCCTTGTACAGCATTCTAAAAGGTGTCACGCACGCTTCTTTAGTAAAATGGGGTGGTAATAATAGGGCTGCTTAACACGTTTTCAGCATATCAGATAGTCCCTAAGCGTCTTTTTTATGGAAAATTTTCTAAAAGACTGCCTGGAACGAGCAGTAATTCTGTTATAACTAATCTTGAAATAGGCCAAGGGCAAAAAGCGGCGGCTTACATAAAAGTTCCGGTGTTTTCCTTTTCCCTTTGTGTTATCTAACTTTGTAGAGCTTTGTTTCGTTCCGCTCGTTCTTCTCTGCTGCTGCATTTTGCAGACATATGCTCAAACTTTTGATACATTTCAATTGAAATTTATTCAGCGACAACGGCGACATGTGCCCAACTGAAGATTTGGAGTAGGTCAAATCGAAGTATATGTGCCGGAATCTTAAATAGTTCAATATGATGTAACGCACTTTTGAACTACACGAGATGGGATTTTTTTATTACGGAACTACAGTTTTTCTAGTTTTGAAATAATTTTTCTTCCTTTTTTAGGATCTGATAGTTGATAGTATATTCGAAACAGTTAGCCTACGTTTTCTTTAATTTAGCACTGGGTGTCAGCTTGTTCTATACGTTTGCAAACTGTGGGAGTATTTGCAGATAAAAATTTCCAGCAGGGATAACATGATGACAATATTTTTTTAAAGAAAATAAGTACAAGCTTATCAGGTTTTCCTAGATACTATAAATGTTTTAGTTCTGTCTTAAAAAAGGTTTTTGTCTACGTTTTATACTTTGGAAGTTTATAGTATAATTTTTTTAAATCTATATTGGACATGACAAGAATTTTGTAATTGACGGTGTAGCTAAAGGTTAGTACAACGTGGATAAGGATAGCACGGAAAATCGTTTCAACGTTTTCATTTTCTATATCTCACAATATGCATTACATCCTATTATTTTGAACTTCAAGCTGTCAAAGTTAAAAGAAACAAAATCTTTAAATAAACCATACCATGACGTCTAGATGTGTTTACAAAAGACTATTGATACCGAAAGACCTAACACTTTCCCTTACATAGAAATTTTGGGTTAAGTCACTGTAAATGTAGAAAAATAGATCCCATTATATTTGCTGCCGATTTGTATTAAAACACAGTTAGTACAGCTTTTCACAAACGCGTTCTGGTTTAGCTGGTGCTTGATATTAAACATAGAAAATTTAATTTATGCAATTAACCATTTTGATTGGAGATAAATTGTAATAGTGATTGCCACGTATAATCAACAAACAGAACACAAAATTTAGGATTTCTTAATAATAATTGTAAATCTTTATATTGATGGCCGTCGTGGTGCAGTTATACCATTTCTATACTTTTTTTTTAAGAAATAATGTTTGTTTTATAGTCTAAGTAACAATAGTTTTCTTAGTTTTGTATTTTAAAGTTTATTGTATTCGAATAGTTTTGGAAAGATAATTTTCATATTTAAGATAAGTGTATTCATGAAAATCGTATTATTTCCTGATTTTAACATGATCTATATTGTTTGATGTATTATTTTTTACAATACCGTTCATTCGGTCTTATTTCCTATGGAAGTTGTTATACGAGGTGAGCTAATCTTTTTTTTCATTAATTCATACTACCGTCTCCCCCCTCCCTTCCGGAACCGCTTTCGCATTACTTCACGGGTGTGCGGACGTCCTTACATACTATCCATTCATGCAAGATGCACCCTAAACTTAACTAAGTGAAATACGGTCGCCTCAGGCGGGGTTCGACCACGCGGCCGATCGGACCGGATTTTACTGTGACCTCGACTGATAGCGCGTATTCGCACTGCCCCACCGAGGCCCCCAAGGTGAGCTAATCTGCCTATTAAACTTCTGATAATCATTTAGTAATTCTTGCCGTTAAATTTTCAACTGTAATTTCGGGATGTGCACGGTTGTAGATTGTGGTTCGAAGTTTCCAAATTCCTCACTCTTGCTGCTTTGAACATACGTTTATAAAATAACTTGCAAAACACAAAGGCATTCTCTAAGGAAATTACGGCATGAACTGTAAGTATTATTTACATGGGGTTTAGTTGTATCTTTAATGAATGGTTTTCACCAATCGCATTTAACTGCAACTGGACTTTCTGCGTATATATTTTTAACCATCGAATGGTGCAGCCTCCAAAGCATTTCTACGAGACTCGCATTTAAATACATGTTATTCAAACTTTGTTGACTGTATAAAATAATGCAAATCTACTGACTATGTATTTAGATTAATATAGCAAAATAATTCAAAAATAGCTTACATTGGCATGGTTTCAAAGCCACCCTTAGATTTTATTTTAGAAAACGTGCTTGTAGGTACCTACAATAAACATTCATAAACAAAAGCTTTTTTTTAGATTTATTTTTGTGCTAATAGGCCAGAAAATAATATGATGATTATGAAGACGTGCGGAGGGGCGGTTTTGCTCCCTTGAAGGACAACGTTAAAAAAAAAGGAAGTTATAAAAACAGGCATTGGCTTTTCCCCGTACATAAAAGTTTTTTACAGACTATTGGCTAAGAGGATTCCAGTTATAGACTAGACGGACAATTTAATATCATTTCAAAAAAATTGACTTCCTTATGCAAAATTCAAACATTGTTCTTTCCTATTTTAAGACTTAATAGCTATAGTTGATTAATACATCATTCAGAACACTAAAATAGTAAGTTAATCTTTTTGTGCTTATAAATAGTAGACTAATTCTATCTTTTTTTCGGCAGTATAGATTTAATTTAATGTAAACAAAGAAATTAGTTGTAAAATAATTGGAATTATTCGTTAACCTAATATCGAACTGTGAACTATTAGATGTTGTTTTACTTTAGGTTTCATTTTTGATACATTAGATTTAGACAAACGGTGCGTACCCGCTAAAGTAAAGAAGATGGACCCAAGTGTGGTGCATAAAAACGCTACCAAAAAGTAATTTTGTTCCGCCTCCAGATTTTTAAAGATTTTGCTAAAAATTTCATATAGTCAAAGAAATATATGTCTTACGTAGTAAATAGGTTTGTATCGTCAATTGACTAATGGAAAACAGTGTTCAAAAGTAATGCTCTTCGTTTGGAAATTTTTAATATTTTCTTGAATTGGTAATTTATTATTATTTGGAACGGTACCCTTGCAACAAAAACATTGCATTTTCTATTTAAGCTCTTCCAAGCCTGCTGTCGTGGTATTGTCATTTTACACCCTTTCCCAATTAACAGTTAGGTATACTGCCATTTCTACAGCGTTCCGACCTCAAAACCCGCGAAAACCCTTTTTGCTGGCCACACATGTAGCTGAAAATTCCAAGCATGATGCGTCATTATAGTTTACACACACGAACCAGATAATTGGGCAAAGGCTGTGCGAACCACGTGAGGGATAATGAACCTGTAGAACGAACCTTTTATCGCCCATCTATCAGTGTAATAGTGGTTTACTGTGGCATTTCATGCAACCCGCGTTACATGTGTCGCCACAAGGAACGACCCCTTAACCCTTAATCTGAATGGCGTTGGCTTTAAACTTAAAGTAGAATTTTTAATTTTTATTCGCCTCACTTTAATGTAATCGAAACTGCGTTCCAGAGCTTTTATGTTGCCTAGTTTGATTGCGGGTAATTATTTGTAAACGCTGTGGTTGCCGGAAGGGTGGCAAAGAGCTTAATTACGTTTCCCTTACAAGAAGAAATTTTGAAAGAGAGACGGCCGAACACGAGTTAAATAATTTGAAAGCGCGGATTAAACACTTAATAATAAAGCACGAGTGTCCATAAAATATGCATATTTAGGACGCAAGGGACTCTGAACATTAAATAACAATAAAAATCCGCACCAACACCTTCACTGAAATGTAAACACGAGCTTGAACAGGGGATCAAGTATTAGCAATGCAAATACGATACCCTACATGCACTTAATCCACAGCTTCTCGCCTTATCTCTATACACCTTCGGATTCCAGTACATGTAAGATGTAAATTATTTAGTGAGCCTGCCCCCATTAGGAAATCAGCGTAGAAGGAATATGCATCGATCTTTGAGCGTTTGATGCATTAGAATTTGACCAGTTCTATAATTTATGAGCAGACAATATTGATTTTCAATTATAACTAAATTTTTATGGCCATGAACCTAAGTAATATAAAATTGAGTTTGAGAAGATTGATGGAGAACAATTTTTCAGTTCTAGTGTTAGTACTAATGTTCTTTTTTTATCATTCCAGAATCTATATCTGTCTCAATTTTTTCGTAGTAGAGTTCAGAATTGAATGTGTTCATATTTGTATGTATTTGTATTTATCGGACCGGAAAAGAAAATTTAGTCATACACTGCCCAATTGCATTACTGGATTGCAGTTTCCTACTACTTACCATTCATATAACAAATTTCATGGCAAACATTTCGCTCGAATGCAAAACAGTTAATATTTACTTGATTAGTTAGCAGCATATTTGTAAAGTACATAACTTGCATCTGGACAAAATTAATATAATTTTGAATTGTAGTTTAGTTGTGTTTATGACTAGTTGGTTTACTTTCTATAATTAGAACTGTTTACGTAAATGCATAAAGGGACTGTATATTACATATAACAGTAGATTCTGTGAGCCCTCTTTGCACGTATGTCAGTCAGGCACTTAGACTAACTGTCAAACAGTGTAGAGAAGTGCCCCTACATGGATTACGATAGTCCAAGAAGTTCACATGACAACCAGGGCCGACAGCTTTACGTGCCTTCATATAAATAAATAAATCAGGTAGCTAGGAGTTTAAAACCTGGGTTACTCATGTTAAAACTTCGATTCAGAATGTTTGCATGTTCACAGCATCTGTTAAATTTAATGTTATTGTAACATAAAAAAATAGTCCGGTATAATGCAACGCTAAACGTTATTTTTGGAAGTTATTATCAGCACACGATACACTTTCGAGCGAGATATATTTTTATTGTATGTTAGAATAATCCAGCCATCTGCCTCAACCAACTTTTTTTTAAAGAAATTACATAATTCAGTTTTTCAAGGGATTACTGAAAACTTTTAACAAGTTGTAAAATTGGATGGTGTTATTTAGTTTGGGGGTCATTGGAACCATAAAAACACTAATTTATATCAAATATCAGCAAATAGCGAACTGTCCAATAAACAACATATTTACCTCAACAATGAAACATAAGATTTTATTTTATTTTATTATTTTTAAGATTATCAGATAACTTAAAGACATAATTTTATTTTCAAACCGAGAGTTCGATACCGGCTGAAATAGTTACTTTTAGATCGTACATTTTCGAATTAAATAGGAAACGTAGTAGTTTTTAATTTAGAAAACTAAGAAACATGCCTACATTTTATTTCCATTTGTTTGCTACAACTTGAGATAGCCTATCTGCTATTTTGAAAAGGAGTTCGTATTCCAAGCGTCGAGGGTAACCCACTGGTTCTGCGTGAAAATGCTTATACAGATACATGATTATTCATGAGCCTACCATTCCATAAATAGGCAACCCATAATACACGTCACAAGATATACTTATTTAAAAAATCATACATTACATAACAGCTTAAACTCAATTCAAAAGTAAATAAAAAATCTAAATTAATTCCCAGATATTTTTGGTATTTGCGTTTTTAAGGTGGTTTATGACAAAAATTATTTTATTGTTTAGCATTAGCTATGTATGATATCGTAAATTAAAGTTAAGTTGAAATAAATGTTTTCGATGACAATTAAAGTAACTTTGCAAACTTTAGCTATTACATGTTCCATAGGACATAATCGATATAAAAAAATATAAATGCATGTCATGCTAGGCAATATTCCTCACGGCGTTAGTTAAAAAAGTTAGATATCGAAGTGAAATCATTCCAAGTTAGGTTATCTAATGTGCTGCAAAGTTAAGTAAGTTAGGCTTGGTTAGGTTAAATTAAGGTAGATTAAGGTTGGGATAGAATGTGTTAAGGGGTGAGGTTAAATTATTTTAGGTGCGGTTAAGGTTAGCTAAGTTATGCTTCTTAGTTAAAAAAAGACTGGTTAAACTACGTTGAAGTTAGCATAGGTTTTATTGGGTAGATAAGGTTAGGTTAGATTGGCTAAGGTTCGGTTGGGATATGTTAATGTTAGGTTGGGTTATGTTAGATGAGGTTAGGAGAAGTCAGGTAAGGTTAGGTTAAACTAGTTTAAGGTTAGATAGGTTATGATACAGGATAGCTTAGCTGAGGTTAGATTAAGCTGGTTTTATTTCCGTTCCGGTTAAATCATTGCAGGGTAGGATAACTAAGTTGACATTAGGTTAAGCTATGTTTTAGTTGGGATCATAAAATGAACCACTACAAATAATTAAAATTTATGTATCCCAACAAGTTGATAAACACTTCATGAACTGTATAGACATTGCATAGTATAATCAATTACAGGATCTGAAGGCAATATATTATGATATTGATATAGTTCCGCACAAAATTCACAAGTTTGTTATTTATTTTTTTTTAATTCTTTTTTTTTTGGTTTTTTTAGGAAGACGTATTCTTTATTTATGTGCTGTGACCTAAGCATTAATTTTCTAAATAGCAAACTCACTTTTTCCCTCTTATTTTGATAAACCTACTCACCAGTTAAATGGTGATATAAAGAGATTCGTACCCTACATAACACTTTTATTGAGGAATATAGACATGAAGTTCAAAAAATTCAAAATTTATTTTTAATGAAAATAAAAATAGTATAAACAAATTACCTAACGAAAATGTTCATTTTGTCCACCATTAACCAGCTGGCATTGACCAGCACGTGTTTAAACATTTGGTATCGGGCTGATACTTTCCATTTTTAAACGAATCCGAGACTTTAAAACGTTTACATTTTTTGGCTGACTAATATAAACCCGCTTTTCGTAGAACCTATAGAAAGAAATCAGCAACAGCACAGGCCACTAAGGGGCCAGCAATAGGAAAAAATGAGGATTTCCATTTAACCTTCCAGTAGTCGCACGGGGTCTCACAGATCTGACAATTCTTATTTCAGCTATAACTCTGAAATTTTTTGATCTTACGCTTGGTCGTTTTCGGTACCTTTCGATCGAGTACTCTCTTATGCTCATACGAAAGCCCATTAGTTTAGGTGTATTCTTTTGAGAATTACCACCTGTAAGCCAAGTGAGGTGTCCTTGTAAGTGAATACATATTGATGGTGATGGTGGTGGTTGAGCTGATTTAAATCATTTGATTCCTTTTTTTACACGAAATGAACCTTATTTTCATTATTTTAATAATGACATATGGCATTTTTAAAGTAAAATTTGAAAAAACAGAACATATTAGGACAACGTCAAGAAATGCACATTTTGCTTTGATATTATTTTGTGAATTTTCAAATAAAGTTAGAAGTGTAAATTTTGTGACGAATGTGTTTTATTATCCTAATAAACAAATATATTCAGTAATGAGCAATATATCTCAATTAGTATGAGTGCAAAAAATCAGAATACCAAGGGGTCTGAGAGACCTACTGCGACTACTGGTGTTCAGATAAAAGGTGCGACTACTGGAAGGTTAAACAAATTAATGATGACATTGTAGCACCAAAGTGGTACCAAAGCCGATAGAAAAAGTGCCTTTTTTAGAATAAAACTGACGTGTTCCAGGGTCTTTCAAAAACAATAAAAAATAAAATTATGTATTTTGTGGGGAATTTTATTACCACGCTGTATATACAGAAGTTTACTGTAGTTTTATTAACAAAATATTAGCAGCTACAAAGTTTTGAGTTTTCCTTGTTTGTGCCGATAGTAATATTTTAAATAAATAGTATAGCATTACAGGGTGTTTAAAAAATACAAACAGAACAGTCATAATAAACATGGGTCGAAAATAAACCGTTTTCAAGATACAGCCAAATTATTTAAGCAGATTGGGGGTGCAGAATCGTATTTATCACGTTTGCTATAAAAGTGGATAAAACAACATTTGCTTGAGTTTTTTCAACTGCTAATATTGTTATTGTTGTTGTTGGAATATGCATACCAACGCGGAAATGGTAGATATGCATTTTATTTATGGTAAGGCGAATCGTAATTCTTATGAGGCGCGTCGCTTGTATGCCGAAGAGTTTCCGAACCGGGCACTTCCGTGTGACAAATTTTTTACAAATGTGATATTTGGTAAATTGGTGGCTCTCTCTTCTCTGTTCGATGGGTTAGGTTAGCCTCCTGCCCGGCATACGTGCAAAGAGGGCTCATAGAACCTACTCCATTTTGGTAGTTAATAGCCCATTGGCCTGTACACAGAAGAAGAAATTGGTAGCAGAATCTTGTCATTGTTCTATTAGTAACAAAATCAGATAAAGGTTTAGCTTAGGGTTAAGTGCATTATGTTTTTAAAGAATGGTAGTTTGTAGTAAGGTGAAAAACCTTTACGTGTTAATTAATTTGACATGCGGTGTAGCAGTAGACTGATTGTATCGTACTTTCGTATCGCTATTGTTGGTAATTTTTTCACGTTAATGCAATCTTGGATAGGTTGCCTAGCAGTTGAAGAAACCGTAAGCAGAAAAATCGCTTATTACCGTTGCTAGGACGACAATAGGAAACGCTAATCTTTGCATATTTTAGGCTACTTTAACCCTCGGAAGGCGGAAACTGGGTCTCAAGTGACCCTAACTTTAATTTTTCATTTTTCAAAATACTGTTTTAGATATTTGTGTAGTCCTTCAAGCTGTTATGATGATGCTTTAGAATAAATTTCATGTAAAAAATGCTTTTGAGATAATCCGTTAACATCACTTGAGGCCTGAAGGTTTGCTTTCGGTGTAGGCAATGAAAACAAATATACTAATAATCTGATAATAGTTTTAAATTTATCTGTCAGACCTATGGACAGGTTACTGCAAAAAAATGAAAATCGTGTAAGAAGTAATCTTTACGTTATTGTGAGAAGAGTTTGATTGAATAAACGCGCTATGTCTGGATGTCGAACTGCAACGGGTTGTAAAAAGCAAAAGCATTATAATTACATTATCATATGCAAGCTTTTATGAGGAGCACAGACATTCTGGTGTCTCGAAATTCCGGTAAAAACCACAAAATAAGAAAATAAGACCGGAGCCACTAGAGACCCATTTCCGACTTCAGTGTAATTGAAATCATTTCCGCCAGGCAAGGGATAATAGAAGCTATTAAAATTAAGTAACGGATTCGTTTAAGTAGACTTACTTTTATATATCCAACTCTTGTTTTTTTAACTTACCACCATTTTCAACGTAAATTAAAATAGAATTGTTTTCTGATACTTCCAGTCTTCTGCCACCTATATCAAAAATCTTTGGCATGAGATCTTTATCTCGTGAAAGAGCAAAAAGTATAGCAGACAAAGCAGTCAGGCACACCATTTACTTTGAGTAAGCAAAAGACATTCGCAGTGTAGCAGAACAGGCAACAATATGCAGCCGGAGAGCTTTGACGTTAAATTCTATTTACAAAGAATACAAAGGAGCTTTGACAGAACGTGTAGAAAACTCGGACACGCGGTGTCTTTCATTTTCCAGAGCTCTGACTGGGATTCCACCGGGCCATAAAATTATGCAAGTAATTTGCTTTGCATTTGCATTGCAGACTCGAGGCAATGTCTTATAGTTAGTTTAAATGTCCGAGGTATTTTTATTCTGCATCTCTCGAGTATGTTTATTGGAAGAAGTTTTTATTTGATTTTATATTTTGGATGGTGAATAACGAATAATTATGAAGTTTGCTCCGAGTTTAACTTTTTGTTTCTTAACTCATTTTCGTTTTTCCCTGATTCGTCGAAATTAGCCCATTTTAAATACAAACTGGCAAAGTTGAGATTTTGTTATTTACTTTAACTTCCAGATAAAAGATTTTATAATTTCAATTGCTAATGTAATTACGTCTAATGCGGAAACTTAGCATTTCAAATTAGAAATCTCAAAAATACGATTATATTCCGTTGAGGTTTTAATCACATTTTATAAAAAAACCCTTATAAGCTAGAATATTTTGTTACAATCGATTAAATAGTTCCGGATTATAGTATCTTGTACATTGAGTTAATATCTGCGCTAACATTAATATAATACACACGGGATCTTTTTATTTCTTTAGTATCTATATATTAAATCCGAGCAGTCTCAACTAACTATAAGATATTTGAAATGATGATGACTGAATGATATCATTTTTTAAACAATGTTAGGCTATTAAAATAATAGATAATAATAAATATCAGTATAATTTGGTGAACCCTGGAATTAAGCAGAGGTCATTAGCTGTAGAATTTCTGTAACTCACTGTATACATGATATTTTTCACATTATATTGGGTATATTTGGCTTAAATACATCTGAATGGGAATACGTTTCACCTTCTAAAAATAGAAATACATCTTGAATACATATTATTTTACGCATCCTATTAATGAAAGTGATGTTAAAACGACCCTACGAGCATTTTCTAAAATGTAATAATTCCCTAAACATGAAAAATTGCTATAAATGTTGGATTTGCGTTATTTAGAAGATTGTGTTTAAACCAGATATTTCATCCCTTAAATTTCACTGTCACTCCTTATAAATGAAAATTTGTTCTTCGCTCCCTATTCAGAAATATTGTGCTACAAACACCATCTTAAGTATCTCATCCCTTAAAGTTACTGGAAAACTTCTATTAATTAACAATTCGTAAATAGTAATAACTAATAACGTTATGTTTAGCATCTTCTTCGGAAAACTTAAGATGCCCTCGTAGGTATTTCATCCCTTGCATTTTGCCGATAAAACCCTTAACAAGTGATAACTTCTATGTTATTCTTGGCACCTTATTCAAAAATATTATACCACTTTCACAAAAATTCATTGTCAAACGTGTATCAAGTGAAAATTTGTACATCATGTAGATATCTGTTTCAAAAAAATTATGCTACTGGTACTCCCATAGGTACTTCATCCTTTAAAAGTCCCGACAAAATCCACAACAGGTGAAAAGGGTATATTATTTTTCGCACCCTATACAGAAATATTATAATACAATTACCCTCATTTGTGTTTTTCTCTTAAAAATCATTGTGGAACCCATAACAAGCGAAACTTTGTATGTCTTTTGGAACTATATTTGGTAATACTATTCAATAATCACTTTCATAAATATTTCATCCCCTAAAATTCACTATAAAACCCCTTATAAGTGAAATTTTGTATGTTATGGTTGGCATCTTCTTCAAAAATATTATGCTACAACTACCATCATAGGTACTTCGTTCCTTAAAGTTCTAGATCAAACCCTTAACAAGCGAAAATATGTTTACTATTTTGTTACTCTAATCTAAAATAATCTGCTCTGATCACTTGCATAAGTATTTTCTCTCTTAAAATTCTTTTGTATATTATATTTGGCATCTTATTCAGAAAAATTGTGTTACAACTACCATCGTAGATAGTTCATCTTTTAAAGGTCCCGACCAAATCCATAACAGGCGAAAAAGTGTATATTATTTTTCGCACCCTATTCAGAAATATTATAATACAATTATTCCCATAAGTATTTTTTCTCTTAAAATTCACTGTAGAACCCATAACAATAGAAAATTTATATACAATGCCACTGTATTTGGAAATATTATTCAATAATCACTCTCATAAGTATTTCATCCCTTAAAATTCATATAAAATCCCTCCTAAGTGAATTTTTTTACGATTGGCATGTTCTTCAAATATATTATGCTACCACTACCATCACAGGTGCTTCATCCCTTAAAGTTCTAGATCAAACTCTTAACAAGCAAAAATATGTTTATTTTTTTTTTACTCTGTTCTAAAATATTCTGCTCTGATCACTCTCATAAGTATTTCCTCTCTTAAAATTCATTGCTAAATTTGTATATTATTTTTGGTATCTTTCTCGGAAAAATTATGTTACAACTACCACCATAGATACTTCATTCTTAAAGGTCTCGACCAAATCCATAACAGGCAAAAAATTCTATATTATTTTTCGCACCCTATTCAGAAATATGATAATACAATAAAATTACCCTCATAAGTATTTTTTCTCTTAAAATTAATTGTGAAACCCATAACAATCGAAACTTTGTATATCTATTGGCACTGTATTTAGAAATATTATTCAATAACCACTCTCATAAGTGATGATATACTATCATCCCTTAAAATTTACTATAAAACCCTTTCTAAGTGAAATTTTGTGTGTTACGATTGCCATCTTCTTCAAAAATATTATGCTACAACTACCACCATACATACTTCATCCCTTAAAGTTCTACATCAATTCCTTAGCAAGCGAAAATATGTTTATTTTTTGTTACTCTGTTCTAAAATATTCTGTTCTGATCACTCTCATAAGTATTTCCTCTCTTAAAATTCTTTCCTAAAATTTGTTATTATATTTGGCATCGTTTTCTTATGTGATAACTACCATCGTAGATACATCATCTTTTAAAGGTCCCAACCAAATCCATAACAGGCGAAAAATTCTATATTATTTTTCGCACCCTATTCAGAAATATTATAATACAATCACCCTCATAAGTATTTCTACTTTTAAAATGCACTGGGAAATCCATAACAAGCGAAACTTTGTATATCTATTGGCACTGTACTTGGAATTATTATTCAATAACCACTCTCATAAGTATACAATCCCTTAAAACTCACTACAAAACACGTTCGAAGTGAAATTTTGTAGGTACGATGGGCATCTTCTTCAAACACATTATGCTACCACTACCATCACAGGTGCTTCATCCCTTAAAGTTCTAGATCAAACCCTTAACAAGCGAAAATATGTTTATTTTTGTGTTACTCTGTTCTAAAATATTCTGTTTTGAACACTCTCATAAGTATTTCCTCTCTTAAAATTCTTTGCTTAAATGTGTTATTATATTTGGCATCGTCTTCGGAAAAATTATGTGACAACTACCATCGTAGATACAATATCCTTTAAAGGTCCCGACCAAATCCATAACAGGCGAAAAATTTTATATTATTTTTCGCACCCTATTCAGAAATATTATAATATAATTACCCTCATAAGTATTTCTACTCTTAAAATTCACTGTGAAACCCATAACAAGCGAAACTTTTTGTATCTATTGGCACTGTATTTGGAATTATTACTCAATAACCACTCTAACAAGTATATAATCCCTTAAAATTCACTTCAAAACACGTTCTAAGTGAAATTTTGTATGTCACGATGGGCATATTCTTTAAACATATTATGCTACGACTACCATCCAGGTGCTTCATCCCTTAAAGTTCTAGATCAAACCCTTAACAAGCAAAAATATGGTTATTTTTTGTTACTCTGTTCTAAAATGTTCTGCTCTGATCACTCTCATAAGTATTTCCTCTCTTAAAATTCTTTGCTAAAATTTGTATATTATATTAGGCATCTTCTTCGGAAAAATTATGTTACAACTACCATCGCAGGTACTTCATCTTATAAAGGTCCCGACCAACTTCATAACAGGCGAAAAATTTTATATTATTTTTCGCACTCTATTCAGGAAATACGTTATAACTATCCCTATAGATACTTCATCTCTTAAAGTTCCCGCTCAAACCCTGAATAAGCAAAAGTTTGTATGTTATTTTTGGTACTCTGTACAGAAATTGTATGCTGCGATCACCCTCATAACTATTTCATTTCTTAAAATTCCTTGTCCAAACAGTCCAAACTCAGTAGTATTTCATCCCTTAAGATGCCGCTGAAAGGGTGATACTGTTGGTGTTTTTAAGCAGAAACAGGTTTTTAAACAGAAACAGTAACATAAATCCAAAATCGAAAGGGCGTTTTTAAGTAAACATCTTAGGTTTGATACCGTCAGCAAAATATTAATTTAGTGCTGCAACCCTCCATACATAGTTGCCTAATCCGGCTTTGGCATTACTGAAATATGAATGTTTAAACCTTCTGCCATCCACCGTGTTTCTAGATCAGATGACAACTCGGAAATAATTAACGTTGTATTGTTGTTGTTGTTTTATTAAATTAAATTTAATACCTGTTCATGTCCTTTAATGATATTTACGAAATAATTTAATAACAAATTTTTTTGAAAATAAGCCGGCGTAATTAAGGGCTGTCGTGTTCTCCTTGACACCCTGTATTAAACATATTAAAATATTTCTCTGTTTTATTCAGACTAACAGCTTTTATTGTGCTATGCATTTTTTTATCAAACAAATCATCAAACATGCTGATCGACCGGATAGAATTCGTAATTGTTTAGAGAAAAATATCTATAACAACTATGATTAAGGTAGCTAGTGAAAAATGAAATACAGAATTTTCTTAGTAAACAAGAGATATTAAATAACACCGACACAGAGCCAGTATATCGGTATTAAAGGATCTCATATTTCATGTCTATGTCTAAAATATAAATCACGTTTTCTTTAAGTTTATGTGGTTTCATAACGAATGCCCTGTAACATTGTTAAAATTTTATAGCAGTATGAAATCGCTATTTCTATTACATATACAATGTTTCGCTGTATTTTTACTTTGTCTGCAGTCACATTACCTGATGTAAGTAACAATGACAGAAAGCGTGCACGTTGTATGTCTTGATATGATCAAAATTATTGGCCAGTGGGTAGACTTAAAGTTCAGATATAGGGAATATACCTGCAAATTATATTTGAATATAGGTAAGATATGCACAGGGTGTTACCGAAAGGAGTAATTGAGTTTGAGAGATGAGATTATATACACAGGGTGGTTGATCTGAGAGTATGACCCTTGCATGTCAAAGGCAACCCGCGTTACTTGTTTCAAAGCAATTCTTACACCTTTATTAATAATTATGTATTTTAAGAGTTACAATAAGATCCTATGCAGTATATAATCGGTATATCTGTTATGATTACAATTTTTATTACATTTTAACTTTAACTCTAGGCATACATTTATGGTATAAGTACTTAACTAATACTTTAAGTTAAGTAGACGGTAGGCTTTAGATGTAGTGGACGTAGTATAGGTGTTAGACATAATACATACTGGATAGCACAGAAAACAAACAAATAATGCTTGCAAGCAGAAGGTATTGTTACATTTTATAGATTAGATTTTCTATAGGGTGATTCAGCCAAGATTAAGTCTACGAATCACGAACAGGTATCTTTATTTATTACATTTCATCTACAATTTTGTATTATATGGTAACTGTAACGTCAGGCACATTATGTATTGTAACAACATCAAAAGTGTGTATGTTTGTCTGTTTACCACATAATTACAGTATTCGTCAAAGTAAGTAGATGGCCTTGAGGCTTAGGTGTAATTGACGTACTATAGGCAATGGACAGCATAGGTATTGGTCAGTATAGGTATTGGACAGTATAGAAAACAAGCAAATTACATCTGCAAAGAGGGTTTTTCTGAAAAATACAGTTAAATTTTATAAACTCTCTCTCTCTCTCTCTCTCTCTCTATTTTAGCTTCATGTATTCCCGTATTGGACGTAAACCTCCTTCATTTCTCGCCACTGATTTCTATTTCTTGCTATTGCACCCACCCCAGGCTTACCTATTTGTTGACATCATCTATCTATCGTTTTTGGGATTTTCTTCTTCCTCTGTTTTCATCCTATGGTCTCCATTTATTAATCGCATGGTTCGGTTTATTGTCTGACAATTTCTCATTATGTTAGGCCCATTCTCATTTCGTTCTACGACGTCTGTGACTCCTGTTTTTGATCGCATGTATTAATTCTGCTTACAATATTTTAAAGTTATTCTAAGCATTGCTCGTTCCATTGAACGTTGAGATGTTCTTATCTTTTCTATGTTACTGTTTGTGAAAGTTCATGTCTGCACACCGTATGTCAGAACTGGCAACACACACATACTAAACACTCTAGTTTTGAAATATTGGGGTATCGATTTGTTTTTCAAAATACAACTTAAACGCAGCTAGAAGCTGTTCATGGCATTTTTACTTTTCTGCTGTTCTGCTGTTCTGCTGTTCTTTGGTTAAATTTATTTTATGTCCGAGGTATAGGTAGCTTTGCCCCTGTTCTACTATCATTCCCTAAAATTATTTCTCTATTCTCTTCTGTCTTGGTCAGAACTTTCGTTTTCTTCCGGTTAACTTAAGGTACTTCTTTCGAGTTTAATCAAATTGTAGTATCATTATTTGGAGGATTTGAAAAATCTGCTATTAGTATTACAACATTCACATAGCTGACGTTAATTAACCGTTCTCCATTTATATGTGATCAATGTAACTTCTTGAAAACATCTTCTAACACTAACGTAATAAGCTTTCGGGGATGTAGCATTTCTTTGTCTTACTCCAATTTTTATTGGTGTTGGATTTGTGTCTTGATGTAGTCTAACAGTGGAGGTCATTTTTCATAGAATGTTGTGTAATAATTGGCTGTATCTGTAATCAATTCTGCTTTTTGTACTGATTTTTTTACTACCTTTCAACAAGAACAGGAACAATGGAACATTATACTCGGTAGTTTTTTCAATCAATATTGTGATTGTGTGTGTGTGTGTGCCGAATGTCCCGCCTGTTCTTTTGGTTGATATCCGTCTAGCTTACTAGGTAGTTAGTCATTTCGGAACGATCCTATTCAGTAGGTTAGAATAATCAGGGGTGGCCAACAAGTCGATCGCGATCGACCGGTCGATCGCGAAGTCAATTTTGGTCGATCGCGAAGCTAACCTGGCAAGAGCCATAGGGTTACGAGTGAAACAAATTAAATCAAGATTTTCAAGTTTTTACGTTATTTGTGTTTTCTGTTCTAAATTTTTTTTCAACTCTAGATAGGTGAATTCCACTATTATTATTGAATTATTTGAACGACTTGATATTTCTTCACATAAATTTTTTTGGGCTTTAATGGGAGGTAAATACTACTTTGTAGCCCATACCTAAATTTTATAGCTTTCAAAATGATGGCTAAGCGCTATCATGAACTATTTTTTTAAATGGCAATGGGGGTCAAGTAACACCTCAT